>JAANSN010000361.1:0-63471 GCA_036850665.1 Dicranocentrus wangi | reverse complement strand
TGATGTTAAGTGGGGAAGAATTTCATGGAACGTCTAGAAATTATCGCGACTCCCAAAGTTGTAAAATCGTAGTATTTTTTGGAAAATTTATGAATGAAGCATTTATGAATGGAATTATACATAGTTACAACTCACTGGTAAAAGAAAGTAAGGATTGAACATACTTGCATGCATAAGGGAATAAAATGGCAAATTAACTACAAGATAATCTTCATCAAATCGGTTTTTGCCACAGCTTCAAAATAACATAAATTAAATGAACAATACATATTTGCAACTTTGAATAGATTGCCCAGTCTATTACAAATAATATCGTGATAGTAGACGTATTTATGTTAATAGTTAGTCTTATGTTTCCAAGTAGTTGGAGTCCTTACTTTCTTTTACCAGTGAGTTGTAACTATGTATAATTCCATTCATAAGTGCTTTATTCATAAATTTTCCAAAAAATACTACGATTTTACAACTTTGGGAGTCGCGATAATTTCTAGACGTTCCATGAAATTCTTCCCCACTTAACATCACCTTTTGTTATAATTATCTCCAGGATACCGAAAAATAGCTACTCTGTCAAGACGCCTTGATTTTAAGCCTACCTGTATTTTTATTCTTATATATTTATTTTTAAGCACACTTTTGTTAATATTGCATGGCATATTTATAAACAAAAAAATACAAGCAGCAAAAAAACAAAATTTGTATAGGGTAGCAGCAGTTGAGTGGCCTTATTATTAAAAACTTTTCTTTCTTCTAAGAAATTTTCAATTTGCCAAACTTTTATTCTCATAAACAACAGAACATGAGATTACATGCAGCAAAATTGTCGCACTGATTTCTCATTTTTTGCAATATCCGAGTCGCTGTTTGCGCTCTCTGCATCACCGTTTCCTTTCTTCTCCTCTTCCTTTTCGTTTTCCTCGTCCTCGTCGTCTTTCTCCTCCTTTTCCTCATCCTTCTCGTCTTCCTCCTCCTTTTCCCCTCCTACAGGCTCCACATTCATATTCTCTTTGTTGCCTGGACCCCTGGACAGCCAGTTTGTGTGGAATTCCACTTCACAGTTAAATCCACTTGTTTCGCAAATTGCAGAGAGCTGAAGGGTGCTCGGAGTTCCATAAGATAACTTGGCTGTAAATTCCAAGATGACCGCCTTCTCTGAAGCATTCACGCCAAACTTGCGGATCTTGATAGTCCCAAGCAGTTGGCTTTCCAGGTTGTTTTCCATCTCTCCCTCATAAACCTAGGAAGTGAAAATTTAAAAAAATTAAAATTGTAACCCAAATTGGTATTGTGATATTGAGTGGTCTTTTGATATTAGACAGCATTACCCAAATATCCAGCTCTGTGACTTGTACGGCTGGTTCATAATGGAGAACTGCCACACTTACGTGTGGTGTGTCATAAGTCGTGTACTTGGGAATTATTACACCAGTGTTAGACGGAGTACCACTCATGTCATCATAGACGAACCATATATCTCGGGGAATCGCCGCATCCACCCGAATACGCTGTAATTCCTCCTCGCCGCTTCTACCAATTGCTGCATATAGAGCTGCTCCACGTAGAATAAAATTGTTAGAATGGAGAAGCTTTGAAATTATTGCCCCATCACTTTCGACTTTTGCCATCTGAGTCTGAATCCAACCTATTACCTCTTCATCCCATCCGACAACCAGCCATCGATCAGGTGGATGCTCGTCCGCACATTTCCTTTTGCGCCGTCGTCGCAAAAAATCTCCACGGTTCCACCAGTATTGAAGGCCGAGTGGGGATGTTTTAACCTCACTCAAGATCGTGTTTTCCCCCTCCCTACCAACTTCCAATTCAGAAAAGGCAAATCTGAGATTACCCTCAAGTTCAAAATCTAGCACAAATATGCGTGATCCCTTCTCCAGCAGCAGGTTCGTCTCATTCGCCGGAACGCTAAAGTCGTACCAGAGGAGGGCGGCGTGAGTGGATGATAAGGTGCGAATACTGGAGAAGCCAGCATTCCTTCCAGCTTCTCGTAGCCCCTCACTCAATCTAATATGATTAACTCCCGTGTGAATGATAATTACTGCACCCATGACAGCTTTCCCCACCCAAGCCTCTGCATTCTGCCTCAAATACCGCAGTAGCAACCCCACAAGCTGCTCCGGGAGGAAGATTTTCTCCGCTATTGCTATTCCCGGTCTTTCATTCCCGTGCTCTACGAGAGTCAGGTTTGCCGGAATGTTGGCTTTGAGAGCAGCGCTGTGTGACTGGCCGATTAACCCCATCAGAGCACCTGAAAGGACGACCGAGATTAGCCATACCAGTATTTACTGCATACCATTTACTGCAATACCGCCACAATTACATTACAATAACGCTGTAAAATCAACATGACTCACCAACATTAATTCCCCTGTGATGGTTTTTCTCGCTCATTGTTTTAGCAGCCGTTCCCACTAGCTCCTCTCCATCCTCCGTTATATAAACGAACGCTGGAAGCGGGGTGTTGTCCTTGTCAGCTTCTCCGATAACGCTTATTTTACCCTCATGGAATATTGCGGCACGGCACGTTTCACTTCCCAGCTCGACTCCAATTTCCAAAGATGGTGGGGAAGGTGAAGACGGGGAAGCTAATGATGATGATGACGATGACGGATTTGCCATTTCTAAACCTGGTTGACACTGCCAAACTAGTCTTGCTGCTACTCCACACTTTCTGCCGACTCCAGTGCTACCCGACCTGCGTTTAAATACTCCTTACAATAGCCACCTGGCTTGTAGAGGAGAGAAATGGGTATTGGAACCAAACAAGACACGCGAAATTTGCTCACTTATGTAGATGCTAAAACGAATTCCTTTATTCATTCTCCATTTGGAGCTTGTGCTACACGCTTGTGCTTGCGCTCTCCCATCGGATCCCATCCCGAGTGAAGACTTTCGTCATGTCAGGATTAGCAGCCACCCTGGAGACAACGGCCCGTCCAATTTCAACACAGCCATCAGCAAGTGCCATTCAAAATGAAGACCGTAGAGAAGGCAATCAAACCGAACATTATTGTGAGCAATTATTATGTGACTGCTGTTTGGAGTGTTGTTGCTTGTTATATTTGGTTTGGGCGTGCAGTATCATATTCGATTAAAGAACAGAGAGATTTTTATTTTTCATCTTCAATTTATTTATTTATTCGTTGGTAATCTTGGCATTATTCATTTTTACAACCAATTATTCATTTTCATTACAATTATATCATTACATTTTACGCTACACCAAATTACAATTACAAGAATTAAACTGAAATTTTTGATTTTCTAATTGAATTTTGTTAAAAACTTGAGCTTGTTTGCTCCATCCCCATGTCTCACATCCTCCAATAATGTAAGAAACATGTTTTTTCGCATACAAAGGGCCCCCGTCCATGTTTTGTTTGGAAATAGGGGTCCATCGCTAAACACACATTTCTTGACGCCAACGCTAACTGCTTTCCTGACAATCTCGTCAACATAATAGGACACAAATGAAGAACAGCTCCGGGAACTGTACTTGTTAGACATGTCTTGTTTTGGGGTCTTTTCTTCTGAAAATTTGGTAATTCGAACGCTGCTCCCCATATACCCTTTTACTATATCTTTAGCCAGTTCCCTAGCACGTTCATTATACGTTTCTTCCGCATTCAATTCGTCTGCAAAACTATTTAGTACGTGTGCATGCCTCATGCCACAGTCGAAACAAAGTAACAAGAAATGATCATCCACCCTTATAGGTGCTAGTACAATATCCTTAAGGGGGAGTGGAGTGATGGGGAGGGTGACCGGTTCAGGGGTTTCAGAACCATCTTCAAAGCTCACGGAAATCAATGGTAATATTTGAACAACATTTTGCGATGCGTATTTTCGTGTAAGATAGTAGTCGAGTGTGTCATTAGTTGAGCCGTCTGTTTCATCCAGCAATAATAACCAATCAATCAAACCTACAACACTCCCGTTTGCATTTGAGAGTAAATTCATTTGTTGCAAAATAAATTTGCCATTTTGGAAGGGAGAAACTGTTTCATATTCTGAAAGATGGTAACTGAACGTCCTATTGAAGGGCTTGGGATGTGAATTAGTGACTGGTGACCAAATAGTAAGTCGCTTGTCCCCTTTAATTAGTGGGTCGTTTCTAATAGTCAGTTCTACAGAGTAAATAAAATAAATATCAATGAGCATAGCACCTCACCGTCGTCGAGCATGTCATGATTGATTGCGTTGTGGAGCAAATTTTCAACTCACCCCAAAATTGCTCTCGGTATTTTTCAGATGCGCTCTGCTGCTCCGGCTCCGGCTGTTTGCTTGTTGTGTTTGAAATGCGGACACTCTGGCTCCGTGTCACTCGACTACTTCCAGCTGGAACGACGACTCCGTCTTCCCTGGACTCAACATGATCTGGTGGCAAAGTTGGACTCCCGGAATTTAGGAGGCGTGTAGCCGAAAAATCCTTGTGCTTACTAAAGCCAGAGAAAATTATAATTGTATGACTAGCAAGGATGGCATGGTGTGGCACAACTAAATATTGGACAATAATCATGTACAATTAGAAGGTGCGTACGCACAGCGCAAGGTGTGCCTTGAGGCTTGCCAAGGTGGAGTACGACTTATTGCATACTACGCATTTTTGACGATCAGGTTTTCCCTCGGGGCCATGCTGAGTTTTGATGTGGTTGGCCCGAGAGCGCTCACACGTAAAGGACCTTTCACAATTGTCAATCCCACATTCAATTCGCTGGCGTTCCGCTTTCACCTTGTGTACCTTCATGTGTCGGAGGCGAGTCCAATTAAAACCAAATGCCATTTTGCATATTCGACACTTGAATTTTTTTGCGTCTGCCGCGTGCAGTGTTTTGCAGTGCCGATTGCGATTAGATTTGTTGGTGAAAGTTGTATTGCAATAAAGGCACTGGAATGGAGGACCATCTTTCTCCGCTGCGTTACTGGATGCTGGAGCCAGATCGTCGTATGTAGTTGGAAGTTTTCCGAGCCGACCTCGCGTAAGTATTTCCAGTGGAATGTTTGCCGGTGGTTCATAAGTTAAGTCATTTGATCCTGCCCATTTTGTAAGGTATAATATTCTCATATTATCACCGCTCCCAATCACCTTCCTCTCGACCAGGTCCTCTACTTTTTGTTCTTTCGACTTTGAGGAGGAGGAGGAGGAGAGTGTGGCCGCGGACGCTGTCTCCTGCTCCTCACTTTCACTACTCAGATTTACCTCTTTCCCAATCCCTTTTAAAATTGATTTCTGTTTTCGAAGGGGGATGCCTTCAAGCAGCTCAATTCGAGCCATTACCCCTGGGTTGGCGTTTGTCACAAATTGTCGTAGCCTCTCTTTGCTTTTTCTCACAAAATGCTCCTCTCGGGAACGTTCTTTAGCCACCTGCTCAACATTAATACGGAGAACGTCCTGGGAAGAGAAAACGCCACACTTAAACTTCCGGAAATTAAACTCTGACTAAAGGTAGAAAATAAAATTTGATATGCCTCCTTCCTGCCTACCTTGATCCCATCACAAATTTTGTCAATTTTCTTGTCAATTTCCTTTTTCGACATCCCAATATGCTGACAGGTGGAACGAAGGGAGCTAACTTGTTCTTCCAGGTGCTTGTAGAGGTCCTCCATTATGTTCACTGCTATTCTCTAATTTTTACTGCGCTATTTATTTGCGTTGCTCCACTCAAAAGAAAGGTCTGAAGGTTAATGCCCAATTGTTGGCTAATGTTAAGGACTAGTTTTGTAAGGGCCTTAAAAAGCCTCAGGAACGCTTTGAAAAGTAGGTTGCATATACATTATATGTAAATGGCTACATCCACTACCAAAAATCAATTTGTAGTCCACCTGATCCACCATTTTTTTTCAATCTAACAGCATCTTGTGCAAGGGCATCAACAATTAAGCACGCAGTCATACACATATAAATATGCTAAATTCAGGAGGCATATGTAGGGGTAGGCTTGGAGTTTTCACTGCGTTATTTGTTTGCGCTGCTCCACTCAGAAGAATGGTATGAAGGTTAATGCCTAGTCTTGTAAGAGCCTCAGGAATGTATTAGAAACTACGTTGTATGTAAATTATCACAACCACTACCAAAAAATAACTTGTAGCCCACCTGATCCACCATAATCTTTTAAACCTAACAGCATCTTGTCCGAAATCATCAACAATTAAACACGCAGTCTTACATATTTAAATATGCTAAATTCAGGGTAAATAATACGTGTATGGGTAGGGGTAGGCTTGGAGTTTTTACTGCGCTATTTGTTTGCGCTGCTCCACTCAGAAGAAAGGTCTGAAGGTTAATGCCCTACTGTTGGCTAATGTTATAGACTAGTTTTGTAAGAGCCTAAGGGATGCATCAAAAAGTAAGCTGTATGTAAATGGCTACATCCACTACCAAAAATCAATTTGTAGTCCACCTGATCCACCATAATCTTTTCAACCTAACAGCATCTTGTGCAAGGGCATCAACAATTAAGCACGCAGTCATACACATATAAGTATGCTAAATTCAGGAGGCATATGTGTATGGGTAGGCTTGGGGTTTTCACTGCGCTATTTGTTTGCGCTGGTCCACTCAGAAGAAAGGTCTGAAGGTTAATGCCCTACTGTTGGCTAATGTTAAGGACCAGTTTTGTAAGAGCCTCAGGAATGCATTAAATAGTAAGCTGTATGTAAATGGCCACATCCACTACCAAAAATCAATTTGTAGTCCACCTGATCCACCATAATCTTTTCAACCTAACAGCATCTTGTGCAAGGGCATCAACAATTAAGCACGCAGTCATACACATATAAATATGCTAAATCCCAAATGGATATGCATATGAAGTAGTGGGTTTGGATTAAACTGCTAGTTGCTAGTATTGCTAGCTCCAGTTGCAATCATACTACATATCTCTACAAAACACAAAGGTCCAAAATTTAATTGTCAACTCTTGGCTAATGTTTGAAGAAGAAGAAGTAATGTAAGATGGGCCGTAATATACCTCAGGAACATAATTGAAAATTTGTAACCCACCTGATCCACCATACTTTTTCCAACATCACCACATCTTATGCTAGCTAATCAACAATTAAGCATGCAACATATCACCATAAAACTAAAACTCATCATACATTACTTTCTCTCTCTCTCTCGCTACGCGATAGTACTTGCGACAGCAATGCCAGTAGGTTCGTATTACTTTCCAATCACAGAAACTTTTTTAACTTTTTCACCAAGAAGAAATTTTCCCGAAAGTAGGTTACATGCAAATGAGAAGAGAGACTGTCTACTGACTACTGCCGAAAAAACATTCATAATTTTTCTTATGCCACATCATTACTACATACATTTTAAATATGTTAAATCCAATGTGAATATGCATATAAGTTGTGATGCATGGAGGTAGCTGCTGTCTTGGACAGTGCTTTTTCTTTCTCCATTACCCATACCTCTCTATTTCTTTGCGTATTTTGTTATTTTTATGGTTTTCTGTGGCATTCTATGGCAGGGCAATTTATGCCATGCCAGCAAAAATAATATTAATATTAAGAATAATTACTCATATTTCTTAGCTTATTAAACAACTTATTGAATTGAACAAATATATATATTCTTGAAATTACAAATCCTTATTTTGATTATAGTTTATTTAAACACCAAAGGTTGAGTTTAGCCCAAATCTATTACAGATATTTAGATTTACAAAAATTGAAAATTGAAAATTCATGGATGTATAGTAAAAAAACTATCATTGTGTACAAGTACCGGTTTGTAGTAATTGCAATAGTAATAAATATTGTATACTAATTAGGCTTACGAAATAAGCAAATACATAACTAGATTAGTAGATAAATAAATAGATTGCATATAAATAGATAACGCAGTATTAAGCTAGGAACCCCGAGCCAGTCTCATCGCTTCAGCTGCATCCGCCGAAAAGGCAATCTCGCGAAATCTATTACTACGAACAAAAGTAGTTGGGCTAGCCGCCATTCTATAAATGGCAAGCTGCATTTGCTCGTCAAACACCTCGGGTAGCATTCCAATAATGACCAAAAGTCTTAGACCCTGGATAAGTGGATGGGGTCCTTCCGGGAGATAGGGTGGAAATGGCTGCATTTGGGCATTGACGAGATCCTCTAATTCTCTTCCCCGACCAGGATAGCGCTGAAGAGCGATGATAAATAAGCTTTCTAGATTTGGTGCGCGGCGGATTAGAGTTTGAAGACGACGCAAAAACACCACATCTAGTTCGACATCAATAACTCCATTGGGTTGTGGGAGGCGTCTTGGAGTTCCCCCAAAAACTAGTCGTTTCACATGTGTCCCATACGCGTCCATCATCTGCATTGCAAGCTGCTCAAAATGAAATGTCTCTGCCGGAGTGGAGAACGGGTTGTAGGAGAAATTAACGGAACAACCGAGGATTGGGTTTCCTGGATGGCCGGAAAAGTGCTCGAGGAAGTCAGAAATAGTTTTGGGTTCGTGAAAGACATAAGCATCCAATGGTTCGCCGTCAACGAGCGCCAAATCCACAGACTTCTTCCATTTGCGTGATACCAGACGCATGGAAAGAAGGTCCTCGTTCTCGCCGCTGGACTGAATGCTTTTGATTACGAGAGGAAGAGCCTGTTAATAAATAAAAATAGCAATAAGTCAGGGCCAGCACTGACTGCCACATTATAGATGACTACCACATTACTAGTCCCTGACTATTGTGTACTAATTGAACTGATAGTTTGTTATACCTTGCTCAAAAGCCGCTCTGTGATGAGTTCTCTAAACAGCTCTTCAAAGCTCGGAGAGACGCGAGAAAAGGTTTGCAAATCCTTAACATCAGTGATTCGCTTTCCGATTTCTAGCCAAATCTACAGTAAAAGGTAGACAACGAGTCAGTCATTTTTCAACGCTAGTAATTACTCAAACAATTACTGTACACGCTAGAGCAAGAATCGTTTAAATTAAATTGACTTACCTCGGGGGGAAACAAAGAAAACATGTCGTCCATCTCGCAAGCTTCTGGGGCTACTTTTCCACAGAGAATGTGAAGGTGTAAACCACAATTTTCCAGTTGAAACAGCCAAGTTTCCAGTGAAAATTGAACCTTTCAGGACAAATAAAAATCAGAAAATTTCCAGTTGAAATAAAAAATCTTCTAGTTGAAATAAAAATCTTTCACTGAAAATAGAAGGACTTCCAGTTGAAATAAAAAGTCTTCCAGTGAAAACCAAGTGTCCAGATAAAACCAGTCAAAACTGTACGCAAGTAAATGATGCAGTGCAGGATTTTTGTCCTGTCTGGTGGCAGTAGCGTACATTATACCACAGAGAAAATCCATTTTGATTTGCAGATCACCCCAAACTTGAGAGCATGAACTAGGTGTCTGGCTGGTGAAATCCGGGCGATGACCGGACACGGACTTCAAAATCGTTTTCTAAACGTAAGAAGAAAGCGCGTAAAAAGAAAGCGAGTAGGAAGAATGCGCGTAGGAAGAATGCACATAGGAAGAATGTGTGTAAGAAGAAAGTAGGTGCATAATATATCATCCTTGGGCAGGTAAAAAAACGTAAATGACTGACAGGGATGTTCTCCGAGACAATATTTGTTCTCGAGAACATTCAGATTTACGGAAGAAGTGGGTGCTAAGGATAAGGAGTCGTAGAGAGTGCCATATGCTGTTATGCGAATATGCTGTATGGTTCCATCTGTAATAGCCGTCTCTTCAGCAAGGCACAATTTGCACGTTTGATGCATTATGGAATACGTTGTTTGGCAGAAGACGATGTTATATATACATAACACAATAAAAAAATCAAAATTTCGTTTGATGAATTGAGTGCAAAATAACAAGGAAGGAGTCTGCGGCATAAATGAAGAAAGCATGTCAGGAGGAGGAGTTTGACCCTCTAAGGAGGAAAGTGAAAAGGCAAACGCGACATAATATTTGCACAGAGTAGTAAAGTAAGGCAGGAGGCCGAGTGCGGTCACGAAGGAGGAAAGTAATTGTACAAAGCTGTGTGGTTGGTTTTATTTACAAAATATTCAAATACTCCATCAAATACTTGAGCAAATGTCAATTGTTAATAATACTAATAAATCTCACTGGTTTCTGTACAAAATGCAGGTTATAACGGAGGGAGATGTTGTTATGCTTCGCTTCTGTTTCCTCCTTCTTGATTCATGTACTGCCGCTTTCGACACCATCGACGCTCATGAGCAGACAAATTGTCTTTTCTCGTGAAGTGAGCGTGGCATAATTTGCAAAAGTACACATCTACACCTTTGCTGTGAAGTAATTGTACATGACGGGCTAAATTGTCTCTTCTAGGAAATTTTTTAGCTGAAAAATTAGAGCAACTTCTAAATCAAGGGATTATGGTTATTCGATGATCAGAATATAATTTCAGGGAGGATGGTAAGAGATAATTTAATATGCATGTTCATACTTACCACACCCCTCAACCATACACTGAAAGCGTTTGTCAGGTTTAGCGGCGGGTTCTCTGTCTTCCTTTCTTCCCTCCACCATCATTTCCTTGCGCAGCTTCGCCTTGAACAGCTTGAGTTTTTTATCAATTTTTTCATCCATGATTTTGTGGAGGATATTAATCTTTTTGTTGGCCTGTCCGAGCTGATGGCGTTCTTTTCTTTCACGTTGTCGCCTAGTCGTCGGGAACTCGATCATCATCTCGTCATCGGTTTGAACGGACTGATGGGCAACAGGAGCGGCAGGGCCAGTTTTACCAGCAACCTCCTCCGTCTGCATGCACTTGTCTTTTAAAATAGCACCCAGCAAATTGCCCCCCTCCTGTTCACTACTACTTCTTCCAGATCGGCTCAACTCCCATTGACACTGTTCGTATGAAAAGTACACGTCCTTAGCTGCTAATGTCCTCCTCCCAATGCACACGGACTTTCCCCCGGATTCCAGGCTTTCTACGAACCCAGAAAGAATGGCTTCACCATCCTCGCTCGGGAAATAAACCCGATAATTTGTCATGCATGCCACACCAACAGCAAATTCCTTCGGTTGCATGTCATCAAGGTTCTGGAAGAAAGCATACAACAAAAGTTTTGGTGTAAACTTGGTGTAGATTTGGTGTATTTAGAGGAGGTGTTTTTTATCCTGTCCTATCCCACACACAAATCGTTATGCGACTTACAAGTTTATATGGCTGGGATGCACCTGATGAATATTTCCCAAGATCCTTTCCGGTCGTAATTTCTTTAAGCTTCTCGTGATATTTGGTTACAAGTGTCTGGATGCCTGCCTGCTTGAGTTTTTCTGCAATGTCACGATTTCCATGGACCCTAAGGGAGCAAAGGATTATTAAAGGTATTGTATTGAAGGAATGTATTTTTGTGCTTGTAAATATTATACACTTTCTCCTTTGCACCCACATTGAGCGATTTCCATAATGTCCAAGGCAATGGGCGTTCGTCGGTATTTCATAATAGATAGCCGCCGTTGGCAGAACATTCATCGCTGTAGAAAGATTTTTCCCTATTTTCACGACGGTGTGCCAAATGCCAGGTAAAGTACAAATTAGGACACCTACTTCTTGTCGGATCTAATACAAAGAGGGGAAATGACACAGGATGAGATTCGAGGATTGAGGAGTTTACTAGATCAAAAATACTAAATTACTAATTCGAAAAATCAAATTTGCCAACTCACCTTGAGACAGGGGATTTGGTGAACCTTATAAAAATCTGGGTGAAGCGCAAGACATTTTGTTCTCATCATTGCATCACAACTTGAAAATTTCCACCCAGCAAGTTGGTCCAGTTTCTTTCCGCAATCCTGCCTGATGAAATCTTCGAGTGTTTTGCTGGATCGTTCGGGAGGGATTCGAGGAACATACCACAATTGACTTTGGCCATATAAAGTGAGATTGACGCTCGAAAAATTAAGATCCTCTTGGTGAGTCGATGAGACCGTGCCTCTTTCACCAATTAGCGTATTACAAGTCTTTATTCCTCGCAGATCTGAAAACGGGAAAATTATTTTTTAAAATGTGCATACATACATGCATACATGATGACGTTAGCTACTTTAATACTGTTACGGTTAATAAACCTTCATTTCACGTACCTCCGGAATACATGCTGAGCGGGTTGAATATATTAGAAGCTCCAAATTGTTCATTCATGCAGTCAGCTGTCTCATAGTCAGTTTTGTACGGGTGACATTTTACTGTTTCAGTTTCTAGCAGCCTTGACACGTCATCATCTGTGGAGGAAAAGGACTCGGATGATCTGATGACGATGGTGGTGGTAGCAGTCAGTTGTGGCGCAAATGAAATAGAGAATCAAACAAGACATGTATACAAAAAAGTTTTACTTTTTACACTATATTTACACTATATACTATAACCACTATAACTATATTTACACTAGATAATATACATACTGCCCACTTACAATTTGTTGTTGTAAAAATCCAAGACAGACATGGGCTGTTCAAGGCGATGAGTTCCAGCTGTGTCGCTAGCAACTTCCTTCCTTTTTGGTGTTTTATTGAATGCGGTGGAGTTTATAAGTACGTTGGTTTTACGTAGACGTTTATACTTATATATCTCGTGAAAGTAAATCTTTCCACCCGTTCTTGAAAAGGTCTCCAGATCAAACCCACCATAATTAATTAGTTTGAATGCGAGCACTCCAAACTTCCGCTGTAGAGAGTCTTGGGGAAGCCTCTGGTATTCCTCTTCTATCCTGCTGTAGATTAACGTTGGATGTGGCACGGTCGCCAAATCCAGCTCGATGTATGGAATCTCTTGGAAATAATCTGACATTTTTTGGCAGTAATTAAGAAAGCTTATTTACAAAAGGGAATCACGGAATAAGGAATAAACAAAAACACGGAAAAAATGAAATCCAATAATGGAGTGGATGCAGGCAGGAAAGTCTAGATCCAGTCCAGTTGACCGTTATGCTACTTATACACATAGTACATAAAGTAGGAGAAGCGGCGTCACTCTTCTGCATACACGAGGGGTGGTAGTTGTTGGACATATATATGCATATTATGGTATTTACATGAGCTGCTACCTTCAATAATTATGCAATGCAAATCAGGTTAGACCGACTTTGGATGTTTTACATGATTTATAACAACAACAGAGTACAATAGAATTACAATAGAAATGCATACGTTAAATAAAACTATAATTACATCTGCGGCGGCATCATAATCAAGACGGCATCGTCATACCTATTAACCCTCATGCACTATAATAATCATCCTTTATCCGACAAAATTAGACCAAGCAAGATTCATCCAAAATGAAATTTGAAATTATCGGACGATGGACAGATAATACATGTAGGCGGAGGATGTTTGGAGTAATTTTCCAATTGCAGAAAGTGCATCTTCCGCTTCGTTTCTTATGATTTTTAATGTAGAACAAGACACCTTTTGTTGCTTTCTCTACGTTGCTTTTGGTTGTTCCAGCAGGCCATGATGTTGAGAAATGGTGGAAAGGATGTTTGGCTGTCATGTGTTTTTCCATACTGTAAGCACAGTTAGTACCATGCTCACATAGGGAACAGGGAAACAACTTCACTTCCGAATGGGTGAGTTTATAATGTTTCCCTATACCCCTAACAGTACTACATTCAGCATCGCATAGTCTGCATTTGAGGATTTGTTTTCCTTTCTTCACCAAGCGATCCACTGACTGGTGGTCCATGAAATGCAATCCACGTTTTGAACTTTCTCCCAATTGCTTTCCTCCATTACAGTGAGCACTCACACTTGGTGCTGATGCTGTTGTTGGGTCAGCATCGCGTTCTGACACTTCAGGAGCGGAAATCTGACTGATGTCTTTTCTAGCTTGCTTCTTTCTTTTATGGTAAGTCCCCACACCTTCTGCTGTTGTTGTTGGGTCAGCATCGCGTCCTGCCACTTCTGGAGCGGAATTGGTATCCTCTCCTAGTTGCTGTTTCCTACTACCATGATAAGCACGTTTACTTGCTTTTGATGCTGGTGGGTCCACGTTGCTACCCACCAAGTCAAGATCCCAAGTGTGATTGATTCTCTCTACTAGCTGCTGCTTCCTTTTATGATGCTTAACCCCAACACTTGTAATTGTGGGGCTAGCATCGGATTCCATCACATCCGGAGTGGGAGCGTAATTGACACTTTCTCCTAGATGATTTTCCTCGATGCAGTTGACGGCCACACTTGCTTTTGCTACAGGACCAATGTCGGCTCCAGGAGCGTGAGCGTCATTGACGCTTTCTCCTAGCTGATTTTCCTCGATGCAGTTGACAGCCACACTTGCTTTTGCTACAGGACCAGCGTCGGTCCGAGGAAGGCCATTGACGATTTCTCCTGGCTGATTCCTACAATTCGGCTCAGCACCGTATGCCATGGTGCACGGAAGAGAGTCAATACCACCAACCAATTTTTTCTCCGTCACCTTCAATGAGTGCGTCAACGTCTGCAGCAGTGCCAGGAGAGAGAATGTTTTTAATCTCTCCCAAAAGATTCTCGTCATCCAGTTCTTCATGCGTATCCATATCATGTCCACTGATTTCTTTCTCATCTGATTTAGAAGTGGAAGGAAGAAGGAGCGGCTTCCCTGCAGCTCTTCCTCTGTTTCTGTGTATACCTGCCATAAATGTTAAGAAATCTGTAGGCTCTAGAGGTAACATTTCTCCGCGACAGCAACTTTTAGTGCTTCGTGGTACATAGTAGCAACATTTACTTACATTTCCGTTCAAGCTCTTTTCGCAAACGCAGGTAAATACTCTCATGAGGGGCCAACTCAATGTGGTGGTGTGCCATATCATTATTTGGCCTGCTGAGGATCAAGGCCAGTTCGACAATTTGTATGTCCAGTAATATGTCTCGGGAGGAGTTTTGATCACAAAGCGTGTAAAGTTTCGAAAACTCAACAGCCCAACATTCACAATTTGCGCACAGATTTATAGATTTATCCACGGCCGCAAGTAAATCTTTCAACAGGTGAAGGTGTGCAGGGCTTAGTTCAAGCAGTGACACAAAGTCAATTTCCAAATACTCTAGCACCGAATTCAAAATTACATGGTTCTCGGTGGTAATGCAGCTCTGGTTATGACAAAAAAAGCAAACGTCACGCGAAGAAATTTTTAACTTGAACATGATGACAGGGATATTGTTCACACACACAAAAACAAGGAAAAGGACGAGGAGCAAGTCACAACGTTCAACCAGAAAAGAACAAGCACGACTAAAAGGAGTTACTCAAAAACCCTCCTGCTATATGGATGCAATGCAGGGATGTTGATCATGTATTTCATCAGCAATGTCGTGGTATTTAGGTGCACCTATTTTTACACTCACAAATTTTTTATCTCTCTCTCTCTCTCTCTTTCCTCGTTCTCAAAATGCCCATTGAAATGAATACACGTTCCGCTGCCTTGAAAATTCCTTCCTTGTCCTTCCGCTGCCTTCCTTGCCATAAAACTACAAACACGATGAATAAGATTATACATTGCTTTATTCGTCTGAAGGCAAGAACAAGTATTCACATTAAATATTCATGTCCACAAAAAGGATATAATTTAACACAGAGGAATCTATTTGGGCATTGCAAAAAAAACAGCCACTACTTTGTTGTTGCTCATCACATCCGTAACAAGCTGATCCGACGCTATTGTTTGAAATGTCAATTGCCACGGCTGCCCTTTCGTTTCCCACCCGCATCATTTTACATTCTTTACAGCAAGTGACCAGAGTCAGCCCATCCCGACATATTGAGAAAAGGCGAGCGTCTGACGAGCATAACATATCTTTGATTAGATCAATCGTTAGCTTTCTGGACTCCAACACTAAGTCACCCTCATCATTCCCAGGTCCATCACACAAACTAACTTTCACCTTATTCCCACTGTCTTCGTCATTGGACAATAATACAGGAACGTTGCTGAATTGTTTCTGGAGAAACTGGGTGGAATTGCTTCCAGGAAACTTAAGGGAAAGTCGCATGTTTATACCTCTTCTTACATTCTCCAGGCAGATTCTCTGGAAGGTTCCTTCTAGTAGCTGCTGCTGTGGAGAAACAGTGGATGAACCAAGCCAGATGCATTGGACGGGTGCAATCCTTGATGGAATTGGACTCAGCTTTCTAATCAGACCTGTACGGATAAAACGAAAAAAATTGGACTTTTTAACCTGAAAATTAGATTATCCCCAAGTCCATATCTAACTCCATACGTATGTGAGTGGATATTTATTTACTTTCATTACCCGCAAGAAGGTTATACGGAACCCAAAATCGGACCGGCTGGCCACCAACCCCATTTGGAGAAAGCTGGCATTCCTCACAAATGAAAGCGGATGCGGAATGAATTACTGGAGCGGTTTCTCTCAACGAGTCGTTTGTTGCATTCCATCCACGAACGGCCGCATAAATTTCCAGTTTACGCTGAGAATTTCGCTTTCCCCATACGAGAGCTGACGCAATTCCAATATCGGCCAAAGCTACTTCCAGCTTTCCTGTAACGAATTAAAAATTAAAGAATGTTAGAAAAAAATTTAAAGTTGCACACCGGAAGAGTTAGCTTGCCACAGCCACAGCTCAGAGTTGTATGTTATTGTTCATACGTGAAATATAAACAAGCCAGCTGTGCACCTGCTCGTCATGCTCTCCAATAAAATGTCCTCCAATTAATGGGTTGCTTGAATCTTTGCCGTCAATCTTCTCGTTACTAAATGCACAAACAACTCCCATACAGCTCCCAACAATATCACCAACTTCTTTGCCGATTTCAAAATTTGGGAGACAGAAGGTGCAAGACGACGAGGAAGTAATGTAGTGCCTTGTCAATTGTACCTTTCCCTCCTTCAAGCTGCAGTCGGTGAAAATCGGGAGGAGGTACTTTGCCAGACTGTCTGCAGTTACCTCCACCCCAGCTGACTCCATATTGTAGATGTTTAGGAGTGCTATAAAATAAAATGCAAAATAATATGCTTATAAATATTAGTATGCTAAAATGCTAAAAAAATAAGTGGGAGTGTTGGCTATTGCCTTGCTAATAACAAACAAGGCTGTTGTAGTCTACGGGCTGTACTTGGCGGTGGCAGTAGCGCACTAAAACTCAAGAAGAAGCTGCAGTATGTGCAATAGCAAACAGATTCGGATGTATTATTATTATTGTTGTGTTTGGTTTGTGTTGAGGGTTCTATATTTGGTAGTGTTTTTGTATTGTAATATAGTTTGAAATTAATAGTAATCCATTGAGACTAAATACAAAAGTGCAGGGGAGAAACATGGAGAATTGTAATAAAATCCTAGCGAAATATGGGATCGAGTTTCTACGAAAAAGAATCGAAATGAGCAAAGGACTCAGACTCGCAGGTCACAATCTTCTGCAAGCGTGTCGGAAAGAAGGAAAATTGTGGAACCTGATGAACCGTGAAAATTACAAGTACCCAGAGTCAGCACCAGGAAACCACATATATCTTACCGTAGAAAGTGGATCAATGTTTGTTGTGGATGGAAGATTCATGGAGCGTGTTGTAATCTGCATATCAAAATCAGGTAGGTTATGAGTGAGGAAAGTTACACGAAAAAAATAATTCCAATGCCTTAAACCAGTGCCTCCAAAATAACGATATTTTCAACCCTTTGATTACTGATACCCACTGATACTGATTCC
Organism: Dicranocentrus wangi; assembly: GCA_036850665.1. Taxonomy (NCBI): domain Eukaryota; kingdom Metazoa; phylum Arthropoda; class Collembola; order Entomobryomorpha; family Entomobryidae; genus Dicranocentrus; species Dicranocentrus wangi. The sequence goes on along the minus strand of JAANSN010000361.1, from coordinate 45,836 downwards.
CACTTCTTAAATCCTAGGGTGTATCAATCGGCCGATTGATTACAAATATCTATGTAATGTTCACTGGAATGAGCGCGAGGATTCAGCTCCAATTCAACAGGGTCCTTCGACGGCACCCAGACAAGAAACAGCTACGTCTACTGCATCTTCGTCACGCGCCCGACCACGTGTTCCATCGGATCCGGACGAGGAGATGGACAGGGATTTTGTCCAACTTGGGAGGGACATGGAACCTCCCAACAACAATCAAAGTATTATCAACAAGAGATGCGTGGCGGTGGGTGTGAAGCGTAAAAAGAATGACAAGAAAACCAAATCACCGGACAACAAACGATTAGCAAAGTCACGGGTGCAGCCATCAGTGGTGGCGGAGGAAGAAAGGAATCGACTTTCCCTGAGTAAATCTAAGCAGAAGAGGAGTCGTGTGCCAAGTAGTAGTGCACTTTGTTCAACAGGGGCAGTGAATACGGTACTGATTCATTCTGAGCCCACGCCAAAACCAGCGCAGCTCAGCGAGGGTTTGTTAGGGAGGGCAACGACGGAGCCCATTCCCGAGGTCGTCAACCTTGAGGACGAGGAAGTAGATGATGATGACGCGGATTTGTTGGGCGATATGCCAATTGTGGATGGGACATAATGAATTTTTCAATCTTTTACATTCAGACATTCAGATTCAGATTTACATTTCGGTGTACCATATGTTCACTCCTTTGGAAACATTCAATAAATGCTTTTGAACATGTATTTTATTACCAAAGCCGCCTATTGTTGATTGTGTTGTAATTGGTTTTGAGGGTTTGATTTTAGTTGAACTATGCATCGCCATAATATAAGATCGTTACGATGTATTAAATTTATAAAAGTCAGGTACTGAGGTTTGCATGTAGGAAAATTAAATATCAATTCTAACGTTCTAAAGTACGAAGATTACGAATATGACATTCACGTTTGTAAAACATGAAACATAATTATCCTGTCGAAGCACGTGCGTACATATAATCTAGCATATTTTTGTGTGCTGATGCTACAGACATCTGAAGTGCTTTCAGCAGCCTGTCTATCTATGCTGAAAATAAAGTGTTGTCAAGCCTATTTCTGCATTCTGCAATGGTTAGTTTAATGCGGTGTTTTGGAGAAAATTACTGCAAATAAAATCACATTTTAAACTCACTCACTAAGCCTTAAACGAGTTCAAAGTTTACGTTTTAAATCTGTATAAAATCCATACTTTGTTTGATATGACGGGCACCCCACGTACTTCCCATATTAGAGCGACTTTCTTTTTCCTCTTATCGTGATGATGATGATGACGTTCTCGCTCGCCCCATTCACCTCGCTACTGCCAACTCATTTATTTATTCTTTAACCTCGAGTCGGTCTGTACGGTATTTACTTGGGTGGGTGGGTTTGTGAGTGTAGTTCGTTGAGAAAGTGTGCTCGTCGTTTGGCTGATATTTTACATTTACCATTTTGTTGAATTAATTGTTGAATTCCGCTGCTAATTTATACTCGTGGTTTTGTTGAATTAATTATTGAATTCCGCTGTTTCACGTTTAGGGTAGACAATGACAATGGATTGTCATTTGGGGAATCAGATATTCGAGGCTGGAAGAAAAAAGTTAGACTTGCTTGATATTGAAAGTGTTAATCAGGCGTTTGAGATGCTGGCCAAGTCATCTATTCCTAATTGCATCAAAATAGATGATATATGGCTGCTAAAGTTTAGCTTATTTGACTTGGGATTTGTGTTAACCACGGAAGCTGACCCTACCATATCGGTGGGCATTTGTCCTGTCCGTAAATGCCGTTTTGTAATTGGGCATGGGGACACGTGTCCTAATCATTATGACATACAATTTGGGAACAGGACCCTCGTCACCTATGCAGGAACTGAAAACGGTGAACCTCGAGCTGGAACCTCTCATGACGCCAGTGCAGCTGCCGAAGTAGTAAATAGTCAATCGTCAAACTCCTCAGACCCCAGCCAACTGCCAGCCGTTGGGAGTGGGAAGATTGGTTTATTCGTGGGTGGTAGAATCAAGAGTGCAGGTGTGTGTAATTTTGATAATATCATAATATCACGTAATATCAATCAGAGTATTGGAGAGAGGTGGAAAGTCCCATCCATACAATAATCTTCGTATTTTAAACCGTAAACCCACAAAGACATACAGCGTGTAATGAGCGCTGTTGAGCAAGAAAGAATGCTAGAGTTTCGATGGACTCCAACAGCTGCAAAACTAGACATTTTTGACTCGATCGGAAATAATCCATTCCATTCCCAAGAAATGGGCGTTATCGTAACAAGAGATCGCCAGCCTGGGACATCTCTCACAATATCGGCCACAAACGGGAACGGACTAGTCCACCTATGTTCAAACCGCAAAGGTGAGTGTGAGAAAGGGATCATAATACTTAAACTTACTATAAAACTCTAAAACTACTTAGTATGAAACCTGATTTATAAAAAAAGTGCATATTCTTGTTTCAAGCTCCTTGCTACAGAATAGGAATTTTTGAACATCAGTGTTACCGTGAGTGGTACTGCTCGCTCCACCAAAGCCAGGCCTCCCGACGTGAAATAATGAGGGGTAAGTAAGACGTAAGCCATTGATGCTTCCCTACGACCTAAAAATGCTTTCACTGGTAATGCCAATGCCGCCTACTAACAAGCTAATGTGTATCTTTCACTTTAGATCCCATTCCACATGGCACAATGGTGCAAATCTTTGGCATTTTATATGAACGGGAAACTGGGAAGGCGATGAGAGAAAAGACTGATGAAACGTGGACAACAGCCCTTCGTTATTTGTACAAGAGAGGACGGGACGGCGCCTCCTTCCGCCTCGACCCTGAGACTTGTGTTTTTCTACGATTGACTCATGATTTTCACCTTCGGATGACTTTGTCTAAAGTGGTAAGTTTGTCAATTTGTAATTGTAAGCGTGCCAATAGTGGGAAGGCTGTAACACTATTAATTAGTTTAAAGTTTTTAATCAGCCTACTCGTATTGATAGGCAAGAAGAAAATACACGTGTATGGCAGCATTTTGTTTTGAACCATCCCCAATGATCACAACGAACCCAAGCAGCAGGAATGATTTACAACCTTATTTTTGCGAGCAGCACAGAGGATGCACAATGGATTCAGATAAAATTAAGACTGGACTACTCTATGAAGAAGGCCGTGGCACACATATGAACTATCGCTAATACCAATATTCATTCATTCATTTAATAAAATTCAGAAATTATTGTCAAAAAATTCCACCACGTATTTTAAAATTTATTTCTGTGTCAAACACTGACTACCTTACACTGTAACTAACGCACTACTCTGTAAACTACTCTGTAAATTGTACTTTATTGTATTGTTAATTGTATTGTAATTTGTAGTTTTAAATATAGCGGACAACATGGTGAAAACAACCGTCAATGCCATTGTCAGTCGGCCAGATTGGGGGAGCAGGTTTTACAATATTTTACTCGCTGGTTCTGTAACAATCTGCAGTCTGTAATAAATTTAATTACAAAAACAATTATTATTGGTTTGTGTAAGTAAGTTAACGACTTGAGCATTAGGAATTATTCGTATTTTTATTTCTTATTATTATTATTGTTACCGAAATTCTGGCAAACGTAGACAGCTTTCAGCTCCTTTGGAAGCATTTGCCCGGTAACATATCCGTGAATCATTTGAAAAAATCCCTTCTTGCTGCCAATGCTAACAACGATTCCTGCATCTGCGGCGTCTTTAATTTTCTCGAAGAAAGCAGTCCCGAATTTCTCCTCCAATATGACAAGTCCTATTTGCAAGTACAAGTAGTGGCTAGAACTACCTGCAGAGTGCTGCTTGTTAACACAAACTGCATGAGATGCGGATACTAAAATCGCTGGACAATAGCAGCTAGGTGCACTACAAATCTCAATCGAATCTTTTTCGGGTTGCGCGTACACCAAACTAAATGACGCTTTACGTAACATTAGCACTGAGTTGTCATTAAGCACAGCAGGCTCCTTCAGCACACTAAATAAAAGCTTTGTCCATAGTTTAATCATCGTTCCTTGGTCGTTAGAGTAGCTAGGATCCAGATGAATATCACGCTTATAAGCCACTTCCAAGATGACATTTTTTAGCTTTTCAGCGATACACTCTGATGGATTTGACTGACACAGCAACGAACCTGTGCAAGTTAAATCTCCACTCCGACCTAACATTTTATTCGTTTGGGTTCTGAAACACACAGAAATATTTATCTTTAGGACTACTCAGATATTATCCAAACTATGTAGACTAAATAGTAATAATACGTAAACACTTTGAACAAAACTCACAACTACGCGTAGTGAATAGCAAGTAAAGGGAAAGGATAAGTGTAGTGCAGTGCAGAAAGTGAAATCAAGTAGTTGGTCGAGGGGAGGATAGTAGAATAGTGTAGTAAATACACTTGTTCGTTCTATAGGCGCTACGTTACTACTAAATTGACGTATTATATTTTGATAAATATTTTAATATTTTGACTAGATAGTTATATGAAATTGCTCACAATGTTTCTGTCTGCAAGTTCACTCCCTCGCCTTGTACGTTCTTCAAACTATGAGCTGTGCCTCGTTGGAACTGAATCCACTTTCGAAGACATTATACGAAACGTAAGCTCAACAAACAATACTGCACTTGATACTTGTATTCTATTCTATTCATTTTAATTTGATTGCCGGTGTGTAAATTTGAGTTGATTTCTTTGTGATTTATTGAATATATAATTTTCATCTACCCTCCTAACCAGGCCCCCGGCCTCCACTCCATCGACCGTATATACTTCGAAAGTCTGGAAAGGTGTCATGAATGGATTATTGAAAACGCGAGTGGAGAAGAGGCAAAACCTATTGCGATAATTCAGAGCAGTTTGTGGAACGCGTGCCTTGAGCATGCACTTTGGCATCACATTATGTAACACCATAATACACATATCAGCATTCTAATGACAATTCAATGATAATAATGACAATATTAACAATTCAAATGAAAGTGAAAGTATGTGCATCCTTTTCCCCTTTCAGCGCATTCCATTCTTCCCTCATCTCGACAATCTTGGAGGAGAAGCAGTTTATTTACTGGAATGGGAGTTCGCTGCAGTCTACCGCGCTCTCCGATTACGACTGTTATTTAGTTGGGAATGATGATGACAGATCCTCAACAAACTCCGTAGAATCCATTGTGTTACGCAGCAATGGAAAAATTACATTGGAGATCGCCACTTCTGACTTTCTCCTGGCATCGCAAGGGAGAACGCGTCGAAAATCAAAAATTGTTCGACAAGTGCTTTCTCGTCTTTTGGATGGAATTCCTTGGCGGGGCGTGTCTTTTATCGAAAAACTACGAAACACATTCTCATCAAATCAAGCACAGCTAACTCTAGAGGCTGGTCCACTACCAATTTTCCAGCCTTTCAATTTCTTTGAATTTTTATCCATGGACGATGAGGTGAAACTTGCTATACGTGACGGGGGTGGAGTACTGAGGAGGAGTGCAGGCTCCGGAATGATATTTGTCTACACTACACATCCTGACAACATAAGTTCAATTGAAAAGTCAATTTGCCGAAATACTGACGGTATTTTTGTGCATAAAAGTTGGGTCCTGGAATGTGTTAGACGAGGAGAACTAGTTCCCTTTGATGGACACGAATGCAGTGTGTTGCCGTCACGCCCTCCCTTCCATACCCAGTTTTTGTGCAGATCCTACAATGTATACTTGGACGAAAGCTTGCAGCAGATGCTAACTGCAAGGGACTCGGAAATTCTAAAGCATTTTCAAAATGGATTTGGTGTGAGATTTGTAGATTTGCCAAAGGACGCAGATTTTGAGATTGTTCCACCCATTTTAGACATGCGAGTCTGCGAAAGTGACTTACAAGGACGGAATCGACACACCTTTTTCTGTGTGGTAACTAGATTGGAAAAATATCTTCAAATGTGTATCGGCTAGTCATTTGTATGTGAAATGTTCATCATTTTAATCATAATCAGTTAGCTAATCATTTTATTTTCTTGATCGTTGATCACTTTCTCCAGAAATCCTATGTTGTGAATGGTCCACATTCCGTATGCAGCTATTCACACCGACCCATTTTCCGCAGCCAACTCAACCGTAATGCGTTAGAGGGGAAAAGCGTTTATTACGCCTCTACCCCAGAGATAGCAATAGCGACAAGTGGAGCGGATGAGCTCGACGCGTTGGGGAGACGGACTTTTGTCCAGTTCGTAGTGGAGCAATTTGGGGGAAGGTTAAAAACTTTTCTTGTACTGTACTATAACTAGGTTATTTTTCTTGTACTGTACAATAAGTTTCGTTTCTCGTCTCGTATCTCACAATGCACATGTATGGTTTCATTCACAGAGTTATGAGCAGCGTGGAGGAACTTATGCGCGCAAACGAGCCATTAATTTTGACCGATGGAGAAATCCCACCTGGCAGAAATTATCTTGCGGAGGCCGTTGTAAATTTTGGAAGTCATCAGGTGGCGGAATACTTTGAAACCCTGTGCGCCGCCGCTGCTCCTGCTCTCTCCCATTCCAGCGTTTCCACTTCCACCCCCTTTCATTCTGTGGCAGGGGAAGGGGACACCCAAGGGTCTAGTTCCAATTATTCTGACCAAACCCACCAAACTCCTCAATATATTTCTACCTGTTCTGATCCCGGCTCTTGCTACCTTCCACTACCTCGTACACCCCAAAGCGCAAGTCGTGGTGCTTGTGAATCTGTAAGAAACGACGGTGAGAAATTTTTATTCGCGAGAAGAACTGCAAGCTCGTGGATTCATACATTTTTTGCCGCACATGGATTCATTGAAACTGACGTGTCAAACGATCAGACTGAGCAATCCCAAGAACCCGATGATGACGAGGAAGCATTGCCAACTCACGAGTCAATTCTCAAGATATTTTCGGATGCGCCTTCTGGAGCTGCTACTGCAAACGAACCCTTTCGCTATACCACTTTCTCTGCAAGTATAATTGGGGAATTTCACCTCGCCGGTATGACTGCCAACTTGGTGATGAGAAAACTAGTAGGTATGGTACAAACTTGCTGATATTCCGTACAGCTCTTTCTTTCTTGAGTAAGGTACACTGCGACATGTAATATTTTCCCCTTCCAACACACAGGCTATCTGGTTGAACTGCTAAAGAAATTGGGAGTGAAAGTTACAGTTGGCGAGCTTGAAAATACCCACACTAATATTCTCTCTGGCACAGCCCTCTTTCTGGGAGATGTATATTCTGATAATGGAAGTGTGGTGTCAATTGCAGAGTTTATTCTCACATCGTCATCATCATTGGAAGCAGTAGCAGCAGCAGCAGCAGCAGTAAACGAAAGTGATCACGTTGTCGGGACTGTGAGCATACTGTGGGAACGTATTCTGAGATTTGTGTGTAATATGCGTCCGCTCCCGTCAACTCTAACGGATGTACATGTATCTGTTCTCTGTACTCGGAGAGACGTCAGTTCCTTTGAGAGTGTTAATGCTTCACTGGGTAATCTGACGGGACCCGATTTTTCTTCCCGTGGAGTAAAGGTTGTTGTAAACATTTGTAGCGAGGATGAGATCAGGAGACATTTGCAGCAAGGAGATTCCCAATTTGATCAAAACATCCCCATCAAAATATACATAATAGATCCACGGACAAATATAATCGTACAGGTGCCAGCACTTAAGAAGGTTGAACATGTAAATCGGATCACATTTCCTCAAGTAAAGGAACTGCTTGCCAAAGTAGATGAACATTTGCTGGCTACGAATAAGATGAAAGTTGATTTCTGTGCAAGCTGCACTAGTGAACGACTAGGAGAAGGTCTGATTTATCCTGGATACCGAGTTAGAGCGCTGGAGTGTTCCAGCTGTGGTCGTGGGGCAGAAGGGGGAGGAGGACATGTGATCATACGTGAGAAAAGGTAATTCAGTGAGTTTTGGGATTTGAGTCTGAGACGTGAAAGTAAAAAAGCATTAGAATTGTGGATGTTATTATCAAATGTAGAAAAATAATTTTTAACTTTAGACTAGCTAACAAAAATAATTTGGCAAACAAATATACTCTTGATTGCGCAGAAAGTTTGACCATGACATGATACCGGAGAGTGGAGTTCAAAACATATCGAGCTCGAGCCCTGATCCGTGCAATTCCGCTCAGGCCACCAACATCACGGACCACGTATCCTTTGATAGGCTCGTTGAAGAAAATCTGCAGCTTGCGCTAGCCCGGTATTTCAGACTGAAACAAAAATATAGAATGGCGACAGACCCTCCAGGCTTAAGCAATGAATTAAAAAGGCAGAAGATGATTATGCTGGAGAAAGTTAGGGAAAGAATCTTCCGCCTGGATAAGGATAACGCTACCTGGCTCGTCGTGTGGTATAATATGCGCGAGTGTATGATGGTTGTTTGCAGAGAAACCGGCCAGTTTAGATATATTTGTAGCGAAGATTGTTGCCTGTGTTCAACAGGACCTGATTTTGACATGTATTGTTCTAGGCACAAACATTGTGGGGCCGTCCTTGTAGAAGGGGATGCACAAGAGATAGAAACTAATAATAATAATAATTCTAATCTCGTTTTCTAAGCAATGGTTTTTATTATAGGTTCTAGGTGTAGGTACAGTGTTACATGGAAACTAAGAAAACTAAATAAAATGGAAAATTGAATCTTTTTTTTACAATCCCGTCCCGTAGTTATTTACACCTGTACACCCACACCAGTGTACATCTCATGTAACAAGTGGTAAATACTATATTATTGTTCTTGGCAAGCTCGTGCCGACCAAAACTCCGTTTAGCTTAAAAGTGAAGCCAGATTCTTTATGTATCGCACGTTGCAAGGCTGGTAGCGCCTTATCACGTGGCAAGTCTGTTGTACTAAATCTACAATTGGTTATTATCTTTTTCCATTTGTACATTTCTCGGTTATACGTTTCTCCCGCTAGTATAATTGTCTCTATTGCCGCTCCACCCACGATACTGGGATTCTTCACTATACCGACTAATTTACCAACCACATTCTCATCACTAGTTAACAGCCCACGTCTTATCATATGCTCTCTGACCAGCTCGAAACCCCGAATGCGTGAGCCGCCTGCATGGCAATTTGCTACAATTGTTTTGCGATTTCGAATTCTCTCTTGATTGAGCCCGTAGTATACAATATCGTCTAGAGGCGTGGTATAGATCCAAGCCCTTGATTCATGTGGGTCTCTTTGTTCGAAATTAAAATCATAATCTATCAATTCCTCCACTGTGCCAGCGTATTGCAGTTGAGTAACCCTATCCTGAAATACAATACCCATTTCTGAAGACAAAATTCTAACGAATCTCCACATAAAAGGGCTTATTTCGAATGTAACGTTAAGTATGTTCGTTGTGCGCCTTGTGTAAAAGTCTTGGATGAAGATAATATAAAGGAGAAAGCCAGAAGCAACACTAGCAGCCGCCACCTTGTCATTATAAAACTCTACAACGCGCACGATATCCAAGTCGCGCGTTGAAATGTCACCACTAGGAACGTTGACCAGTTTCTTCAGTGCTTGGCAGTAATTGAAATCAGCGTGAAGGCGGCGTTTCACAACGAGCGAGGCCAGTCCGTTTGTAGGTTTATATGTCAATAGTACACCCGCATATACGTAATTATCGTCGCACCGGTCACACACAAGATTGTTGTAGTTTTCAAATTTGTATAGATTTTGGCATCCCGAATCTGTTTAGTTTGGAAAATGAGAATAAACTAATTACAACCGCGTTCAAAGGGGCAACAAATTCAGGCGAAATACAAGCTTGTGATTACACATGGGTACGTACCAAAATTTGTACAAATTAGATATGAACTTGTTAGATAAACTGCGATAAAAGAGTCATACAGGGACAGGTAACGTATGCAAAGATACTGGTTGACTATAATCCTTTCTTTCTCCGCCGCTTGTATTTCCATTCGTAACGCTGGAAGATCGTCATCGTTCATTTCTCTCCAGTCCGTCTTGCCAACAATATTTAGCAATGTCTTGAAAACGAGAGGCTTCCAATCACTCCGGCCACACCACCGACATAACGAAAGCGTTCCGACGGCGGGTGCACAACAGGCTATTTAGTTCAACATTATAAACACATACATTTAAAGGATTGATAGGTTTTTTTTGTCTGATGAATATTGATTGGGAAATATCATACGGGCCCTACCGTCAGAATCACAAACAGACTTGAGCCTGGACCACCCCCTTCCATTCCAAGTTGAAAATTGGAGCTGGGATGTGTTGTAATTGAAGCTGAGTTTCAAGTGGCCAATTCGACAGACTCCATTCTTTTTAATGTGTTCTGTGAGATAGCGTTTTGTCTTTTTGTTCAATCCACAGTTCTCGTCAGAATGGAAAGGATTAAAATGCTTCTCTCGAACGCCTTTGACGAATCTCATAACATGTGCAATTCCATTGGCGATAAGCTCCTGATCCGCCATATCTAAATCAAAACATGTGCTTAATAAATTGCTCCACTCTAAAACACTTACTTTGTAAAGAATTGGGCAGGTGACTCACCAAAATTGGCCAAATCCAACCGCATATCGCAGTGTCCAAAGTGTAATATGTGCTTATCATTGTTAATCGGGGCGGCTGGCGTTACATTCACTTTGAACTTTGGCAAAGTTTGTCGCTCATACACTTTACTGTGGTTCTTGCATAAAAGGTATTCGTTACCAGAGGTATGACCTTCACGGCAATCTTCCCACCAGCATATCGGAGTTTTAAATTTTTCGCTTAAGTTAAAGCACATGAGCCACCCTCTTGAAAATTGATAGCTAAGTATATAAGCAGGCTTGTCATCATCCTCAGTTGTCTTGAGCTCTAATCGATTATTGAACATTGTTAGCTGGTAGATGAGTTGGTAATGCGAAAATATGCCAGCATTCTTAAGCAGCTCTGCAACCACAGCTCGAGTATCCCCAACCTTAAATTAGTGTTAAAATTCCAATATTAGAAATGGATCAATCATGCGGAAGGCACTCTGAATATCTGATTCGTAACTAATTACTCAATCCTTTACTTACGCGGTCAAGGTCGGCGGTGAAGCGCAGCTTATTAAGCGTCTCCAGTGAGCCCATCTTTAGCACGAGTAATGGTTCTGTGGTTGGTGATTTAAGTTTAGAAAAGTTTAAGTAAAACTAGAACAGCTGCGGGTAAATGTTGCACTTACTGCAAACTGCAAACACACCTTGTATTACCTCCCTACTGCCACCAATCAATAACACACCCACAACTGGTGGAACAAACGTATTTGAAAGCGAAAGCGTACACTACTAGGATTTCTTAAACACGCACACTAAAAATCCAGTCTATTAGAATTCTATTTTCGCAATTTTTGTTTCACTTGATTGTTTGTAAAAATGGATACTTTTCGGAATGAAACCCCTCGTGATGTGATTATTCACCTGCTAGAACGGAAAAGGTACTCGTCGTATGAGCAAGTTTTTAAGGAGTTGTCCTCTGAAGGCAACCGTGTTTGGCTGTCTCCTGATTTCTTTTTAACTTTTGACGACGCCTATGCAGCGTTTCTCGTAAAATCGCGTCCTCTTGTTTCTACTGCTGGAGAAAGAGATGGAGGAGCTCGTCGTGAAGTGCACCGTGTTTGTCCATTTGCGGGTATGTGATGAAATATGCAAAAATACAATACAAAAACATTTCCTACTATTCGTCGTGTAACTGTGTGTGTGTTACTAGGCTGTCTCCATTCAAGTTTTGCTGGATTTCTTTGCTGCTTTCACCCGCTTCCGGTAGCTGAATCTGCTGAAGCTGCGTCACACCTTTCATCCCAAGATGAGCGACAACGGCAACAGGAAGTTATCAGTTCACTTGTAGAGGGTCAATCAGCAGGGGTAGCAACCGGTGACTGGCTACCAGGTGAGAACATATTCGATGTCATCTCTCTACAAGCACCAGTCTGTTGTCTGCAATAATATCAGACCTTTCTTTATCGTCTTTCCTATAAAGATTTCTCTTTATTCTAGACATACGCGGCGTAATCAAGGAGGCAGAAGAGGCACTGAAAGTAAAATATGGCGAAGTTCAGTTTTGCGAAAAAACAATGAGCAAAGGAAAGATTGTTCACGCTCGACATCGAATGTTTCATTCAGTTCTTGGGACTCGTGGCTTCATCAAATCCAGCAAGTACAACTGCATTATGACGCTCGCAGAGCCTTCCTCAGAGTCCATCAGACTAGTCAAAGGGAATACATGCGACGATGCAGTATTTTTATGTGGCTACGTTGGTACGTACGACATATATGGAAATCCCTCGGATATAACTTTGTATTATTATTACGTAATATTATTATTTCGGTAGAGATCCACGAAAAGGAAACCCGCTCTTCCGTCTTTTCTCCTTGCTATGCAATTGGAACTAAGCGAAGTGGAAAGGAATATTTTTGTGATCTTCACACAAGTCGTATTGATCGTTCAATTGGAGCTGGTTTGCAGTAGACAATATGCTACAAATATCTATTTATCTACTGTAAATACTGGTTCTGTAAATAATTTATTTGAACTTTAGAGTTTCGGCAGCGAATACGATTCGTAATGTTTGGGTTGCTCGACTACATAAACGTCAAGTCAGGAGGGATTTTTATACAGGATTCGTTCGAATTATGGGTTGAGGCACTCCGTTGCGTCCTATCGCGGAGCCACACAGGTCAAGATTTTAAGTTCGTAGGTGGTGCGTTCATCCGACTCAGAATGACAAATGAGTTAATCCTCCTTTGTGGAACTGGGAGAAATCGAATGGTATGTTCAATTTCCATTACTATTACCAACTACAACTGTAGATGGATATGCAACAACTATTGTCAAAATATGCCAAAAATTGTTCCTCAATATATTTTTATGCCTCATTATTTGTTTTTAGAAGCCGAATGCGCCTTTATGCTTGTATCCCTTTTGCTTGGCACGTAATCATCCACGAGCAGAGGAGGGCCAAGAGTTGTCTTCAATGTGTGAACTGCACTCCAATATGTGCAAAAAGGATGGGTATCAGTTTGACCCAGCTGCTGTTGCAGAGCCGAGAAAAACGGCATTTATTCTTCCTTCGGTTATAGACATGACCGTATGAGTGTTTTAAAATGATGCTTCAAAACTTAATCTCTTGTAGAATTCTTTAATGTTGAATCAAATTAATCCATTTGTGATTTTATTTACACTACACATGAATAATTTTGTTGTAAAATGTAAAATTTAATACCGAATACAACATGACGTCAATTAATTGGTTTAAATATATTATATGTATATATATGTAATAATATGTATATTAAATAAAATATTAAATATAGCTTAGTGTTGTAAATGTAGCTTAGTTTTGTAAATATAGCTTAGTTTTGTAAATATAGCTTAGCTTTGTAAATATAGCTTATTTGAGCATGTACAGTCTAGTTGGATAAATACAGTTTAGTGCTGTAAGTGTACTAGTTTGGGGCTGTGAAAGGTGATGTGCATGTTTCACGGATCCAAAAGTAGCGTAGCATTCCACTTGTTTCACTTGGCCTGTCAAAAACAAAAAAACGCATGATCAGTGAACCAGTATGGAGCATTACTAAATAATACTACGAAAATTATTGGAGGGTTACGTCTTGGATTTTTACACTCACACAAATGTCCACATTTTTCTTTTCCGTAAGCCATCCACCGGGGTTGCAAACTGAATGGGGTCACAGTAGTGTGGGATATTGAACTCCAGGCTCTTAAGCTGTGGTAATAAGCGCATCAATCCCTCGTTGATGATGTGGTTGATCCCATCATTAGTGGAGAAAGTCATATCTGCCACGGAGTGAATGCTCAGGGACAAGTGGTCGATTTCTAAAAGTAAAAGGGAAGGTACTTAACGTAAGGTAGTAAACTTTCACTTGAGTACTTGAGATTTCCATGATTCAAGTGCATTGCTTAATAAACTGATAATATTTATAAATCCTCCTTCATGCTCACCCCTTAATTTGGCGACAAGCCCTGCCAAAGTCGTCAAATTGACTGCGAAAATTGTCATTTTCAGCGTGGTCGTTGGTCTCCATTCTTCGCAGACATATCGTACAGAGTTGTTGTCCAGGTTGATATCCAATGATTCCAATTGACCTTCGATTAGGTGCTTCAGTGCTATGACTGCAGCAAGGGTGGTGGCAGTCGCCGTATTTAACTTTAGGTGAGAGAGGGGGAAAGCTTGTTTTTGTAGTGGGGAAACCCCCATCCAGATTGGAGTTTTTGCTAGCAGCTCTGTCCAGTGATTTCCCTCAAGTGTTAGTCTGGTCTCTGGAGAAATGGCGCGGAGAAATTTAAAATCGTTGAATACTTGCCCCTGGAGGTAGAGTTCCGTCAGAGACTGAAGCGGTAAGACACCAAACAAGTCTCCAGGCATGCATACTCCAATGTCCCCGTTAGGTGCAGAGTTCCACAATAGCAACTTGCCAGACTTCTTGCAGAGCACTTTCACCAAGGTGGGAAGACGACACAGAGCTTGCGGGCTAATATCTCTAGTGTCGATACACAGAGTACCCCAGTGAGTATCATCTCTGGTTTGGAGTGGTAGGAGAAGCGAGGAAAGGTCATCTGTAGCCGTTGAGAGATTGATATTGAAACCAACCTGTTTGAGAGCCCATCCTTGTCTCCAAACTCTTTCCATATATTCCAGCGCTACACGCGCCCCGCGGACGGAGCAACCGGTGCTTCCCTCTCCGTCGTACACGTGAATTGTCTGAAAGAGAAATGGAATATGGGAATATAGGGAAACCCCCGTCCGTCAGTGATCAGTATTACGTCACATTGTATGATAATTTTCACGATAATTCCTTTGCATGAATATAGTTAACTTGAATAGTTTTACAAACGTACCTCCAAATTGGGATATCGCAGGAGATACTGTTGCCAGAATTCGGGATCTGTCCAGCCACATTTATTCCATCCGCATCCGCTGATATTTTCCAACCATAAGTTTTGAAGTTTTGTTTGTATGCGGCCACCAATGCTCTCTGAAAACGGGATGAGTCGTGCGGAAGCAAGGCAAGGCTGGTCAGTATCTATATGTAGTATCTGAGCTTTAAATGGGTCAGGTTTTTGCCACATCTGGCCACACTGTTGTAAACGACACATGGAATATCCCTTGACAAAACCAGGAACGTTCCCTTCTTTTCTCACGCATTGCCATTCGCAAGTACAGGCTACCTCCCCCATACTCTCCGTTGTAAAAACAATCTTGAGCGAAACGAGGTTTTGTGTATACTTGCACAATAATATGTGTTGTAGGTCTCGAACACTTTTAAATTCGCACCGGTTAACGGTTAGATGAGTAAGCTGATGACCTAGCAGACCCCAAAATGCACGATAGCAAACATTATTTGCACTGTCAATAACAAAGGAAGATAGCTCTATCCCCTTACAATAGTCTTTTCCTTCCCCACCTGAAATCCTTTCCATTGACTCATACGAGCTAATAGTATAGCGGAGAGGTGGAGGTGGTGGACTCACTGCATGGTTACGCAAAAGCAGGGATATTTTAACAGACCCATTTCCAATAACTTGCTGCATCTTGAGAAGGGTTTGGGATGATGGTACACGTGTGAAGCTAAAAGTAAAATGATCACCCCATATACCAAATGTATCCTTCATGCAGGACCTGCTTCGGTCGTCCTGAAGAGGAGAATTACGAGCTGAAGAGTAGAGTATGAGAGTATGGTCTTTACAAAGAATGGTGTTCATCTCGTTATGGCTTAGTACATGGTTGGATATGTTGATGCTGCAACGGAGAGTAAGACTGTATGTTTCCATTTAAGACTATAGTGCACACATATATACAATGTTCTTTTGGGCCCCTCCTCCTATGTATCTGCCCTGCCACTTTCGTCTCCTTTTGCTTCGCTAGAAACAAGTTTTTTTAAATGATTGAACGACATGATTACCAAAAATATGTACGACAATTTCAATAATATTCTCCGAGCCAACGAAAAATTTACCAGTTCATTATCGTAGTTGTGTATTTTGCGAAAGCCTTTTCCTACGCAATTAGAAATTTAAAAGGCAGAACTTTGCCCATCATATTATGAACCCTATGCCGATGAAGCACTTTTTATATCACGTACTAAATGGGCAATGGACGAGATGCCACAATACAACCATAAACAACGAGATGCAAAATACCGAGTTTGACAAGATCCTTATTCTGGTTTTGGTCGCTGCGTTGAGAACACAAACTAGCTGAATCTTAGCCTTTCGCATTTTCCACTTTAAAACATTTCTGCCGTTCTGCGTAACAATGTATTGGCATAGTGGATCAACTTGGAATTTATTATCCTTTCATTGGCACCTCTACATTCGAACTAAAGCGGAATTGGGCCAAAAACCGTTACTACTTGAACTCATTGACCCTTCACGACAACTGCGTGTACAACCACCACCACGCGTAGAAGAAACACACAAAACTGCTATAAATATTACGCCAACTTCAGCTGTACTCTCACCACCTGTGAATGAAACTTTCTCTTCCTTGATTAGTGTACCATCAGCATCGTTTTTTACTCCACCAACATTAGTCCAGCCAGTGTGTGAAAAATCCGTGCTTGCTCCTCCAACCCAAGCTGCGGCAGTTGGTGATGAACCGCTTTTTACTCAACCGAGATTAACTGGACCAGTGTGTGAAAAACCGGGTATTGCTCCGTCATCCCCGCAGACAACAGACCAGAAAAGAGCAGTTTCTTCTTCGGCAATCCCAAATGCACCAGCTCGGAAAAAAGACATGCTTTCCCCTCTGGAGAAAACTTCAAAGCCAACCATAAGGAAAATCCAGCCAATTTTCCCTAACATAATTCCACAAGAGGGGACTATAAAATGCTCATCCGCTACCCCGTACAAATGTTCAATATGTAATAAACGTTTTGCTACGAAGGGGAATCAAGTTCGTCACCAGAAGACAGTCCACGTTAAAGTGAGAAACTTTAAATGCGACCAATGCGGAAAATCATACAAACAGAAATCAACGCTGGATCATCACAAACGGTTTCACACAGGTGAAATGCCATACCAGTGTCTTTTCTGTGGCAGCCGATACGTTTGTAGAACTCCCTTTGAGATTCACGTTCGTATTCACACCGGAGAACGACCATATCCATGCAGCAGTTGTCCCGATAGTTTTCGGAGCAAAGCAACACAAAAATTACATTTTCAAAAAGTACATTGCAAGAAGTGAGAATTTATGAGCTGTTTGGTTACGCTACTTGCAAAGCTACACTATGTATCCTTTATATTACTTTTGCTCATAACATATGACTTTATACGTCATGCTAAGAAATGAAATAAAATTACAGAGCTAAAATTAAATAAAATAAATGTTACATTTAATCCTGTGTACAAGGCGTCTGATACTTTCTACTCTGGATGTTGACAAGATTATTTTTAAAATTTCATCGCAACTATTTTCACCCCGTCATAATACGTTGCTTCCTCGATGTTTGGGGACCCTTAATATTAGTGATTCTGCCTGAAGGAAGAAATAAACCAATCCGTTATTTTCATCTTCCATTCTCCCTATTATACCTCCGTATCATTAACAGCACAGCTCACTAGTAGTAGTACTAGTAGTAATCTATACAGCAACCCCTTCTTATTTCTCTACATGGTTCGTTCTTCTTCCGGAAATCTGGGAATACTTTTAGGATATTCATAGGACAGCATAGCAGATAATATGTAGTCGTAGTAGAAGCAGTAACGTGTTCTTTTCCTCTGCAATAATAATAATCACGACTGACATGACCCCGTGATCAAGTTTACGCTTATTAAAAATCCTATATTCAGAAGCATACCATCATGTGACAAAAAGCGTTTATAAATGACATTTCACAGTATTCACTGTAAGTAACACAAATGTAAAGCATGGTTATGCATGGCATAGTTATGTATGGCATGGTTTTCCCAGAGTCTATGTTTTTTATTTTCCCAGAGTTTCCCAGACTTCAAGCTTTCCTTTAATTCCTTCAATTTATCTTCATCTTCCCACTTTTCGGAAACTTTCTCCGAATCTTTTTTCTCCATTCCATTATTTAGTTTGTTTGTCGGAGCTTTTCAGGGCTTGTAGCAGTAGAAGGCACTACGCAATCTGCGTCACTTTGATGTTCTTGCTGGGCCCAGCCGCGTCCATTAAAAAAATATATATCGTAAAATACGAGAAATCAAAAGTTCGAAAAGATCGACACGAAAATAATAAGTAAATGTAACAGTCACACACAGCTTTCCATTTTTATATTGTATACGTGACTACTAAAGTGACTAAACAGTATATACAAGTGTTCCAGGTTTAGAGGAAGGCAAGTATTAATTTGGAACATACTCACGGGATGCATTTTCCAGAAATAAACAAATTTTATCATATCCCGTTCTTACAAACATAGCAACACTACACGTTTCCATTTCCCCACTCCAGCACAACTTTCTAACTTAGGCAGTGGTGACGGTATATTATAATTAGGCGTTGTGTATTAAAGTTTGGAGGTATTAACATCGCAAACGTTGTTATGGTTCAGCCCTTCGGAAACCCAGCAAATTTGTTTGTTTTGAAAATTGCCATCCCGTAGATTTTTCCCCGGAAAAAATGCTATTCTTCAGAGTACTTCTAAAATCTCCAGCAAACTTTCCATATAAAAATAATTAACCATGGCGTCTATATACTTTGGTGACTACTACTCTCGTGGCAAAAGTCTATATAAGCGCTGAGTCGCAGTTGAGAACGCTTTAGTTTAATGCATGCACTGCAGATGAATAGGGTGTGTTGCAGTTCATTACATGATTGTAGAACATCATGAATGGAAATTCGGTACGATCGCCAAACAGCTCAGAATGGGTGTCATCGTCAGAAAAACAACAAAACGAAAAATCTATCAGAAGGGTAAAAGAAATTCAAAAACTTGACACAATCATACAAGAGAAACTTGACAAATTGTCACGTCCAATTGCTGTTGTCGATCCCAAACTGGCGACCACGTTTGCGAAACTTGGCATGAGGGAAGTCCGGAGCCAAACCTTGGAAATTGCACTTTCCTTCTACACTAACCGAATCACGGAGTCAGAGTGGCGTTTAGGAATGAATGGTGAGTAAAAAGTTTTCTTGTTGCTTTCTCTCCAAGTGGGTTATGTCTCATTATTACTACAGCTAATTACGTATACTATTTGTATTACTACTATAGTTATTTATTTATTTCCTGTGTGTGTCCAAAGAACTCTACCCTGACGTTGTCGTTCAGCCCATCGAAACGGCGAGTGAGCGCAAACCCGTCCAAATAAACTTGCATGTTGAGCATGAGAATCTGGAGCATGAGGTTATATAAATGGGAATAAAATTACAAAAAGAAAATTGTTAATATCGAATTCAAAGTTATTGCTACGAATGTTGTCTCATGATGACAAAACCAACTTTCACACAACCTAAAGAATTGTGTTCTCCGCAATGGCAATATTTATTGGTTGTGTGGTGGTCGTAAGTATAGAATTCTTTCCAGTGATTCCAGTTGGTAACAAGGAGCTACTCTTTTCTGGTCCCATTTACCTATGAGCCATTAGTTTTGTCTTATATGACTGTGACTTTTGGGTGGATGTGCTTCCGAACAGAGCATCAACTTAATATTTGGGATGACCATTTTTTGCAACATTACGGAGCTGCCGCGACAATTGCGATTTTGTGATATGTGTAATTGATAATTCATATCACTTTAATCATGGTTGGCGCAGCGGTTTCGAAACACAACACAGGCAGTGGCCCTAGCTCCGCGGGATGACACGGAATTGGCAGAAAATCCTGACACCGATAAGGTGTTGTCGGTCTACTTCAATCTCGTAAATGCATTTGATGAATACCATATCTTAACGCATATTTAACGTAATAGTATTTCAACGGCATATACTTTTACCTGAGATTTTGTCCCACATTTTTAAAACTTTAAACAACCCTTCTGCTCATACTAAATCGACCTTACGGTTCCAGCGAGCTGCAGCCTAGTACAAAAAACAACAACATGCCTTAGCCTAACTGTGGTGGACCCGGAAAAAGTGGTGCGGGTAGAGAAAATGAGTTAGGTATCTTTTTGCACGGGTTTGCACAGCCAGACAGCCAGACCAGCCAGGAGGAGGATTGGTAGCAGCTATCAGCTTGTCATAATGCCATGTGTATATACGGGAAAGGGATGAGGTGATTCACACGATAATTTCAAATTTAACTTACTATTATGTAAAAAATGCAAATGTGCTTTGACTCTTTACTATTAATAAATCAATCCAATTGTCAGTTAATATACTATAACTTGCTCATCATTAAAAGCATTTTCTTGGGTTTTCTACATAATAGCGAGGAATGGGAGTTGCACACCAAATTATTCATCTTACTAGCTAACGTATGCAGCTACGTGCCTACGTCCATATGTAAATAGCACTAGCGAAAAGGAAATGTGTAGGGAATGGGCTTTTTGAATAATTTGTTCATCGTTTCCTTTCCTAATCCTATTTCTGTTCCCTCGAGTTTTTTTCTAAAAATCAAAACGTTGGTTGGCGAGTTGATGAGAGATCATATACCTTTTTTTATAGAACTCATTTTACCACTTGCTGGTAGGGATATCAACTAATTTTGTTGTAAAAACCAGCCTTGGGTCTAAGCTGTGCTCACTTTTTAACTTACTGGCAATGTTCACGAAACAACCCCTCACTAAAGCAACCCATCTCAGATTACATCTCATAAACACTTTAACGAAGCCATTCAAATGGGCTGCTCCAACCTTTTTAGCTTTCATGACTTTGGAGCCTGTTGAAAACTGCTTCTTCCATCAAGATAATATCACAGTTACTTTGCGTTTTCTTATACGCGGTCGTTCTGCTATCCTCTGACATTTTTATTACCAGAGAGCAAGTTTCTTTTCGAGAGACAGACTGTTTTGGTTTTCTTCTCGCCCTCTTGTACAACTCCCTCTGTAAACACAACCTTTTGGCTCACATGATTTATGATGCTACACTAAGCCGTGTTGGTGGGTGGTTTAGAGAAATAATAATGAGCATCAGTTCCAATTCGCCCCAATTGCTTATCCCCTGCTCAAACAAAAAATGATGAATAATAATCTCTAAATAAAAGGCATGCCAAGTAAAACCATCTGTTTGCGATGGTAATGGTGGTGATCGTGACTTTGGGATTATGATTAGATTTGAGATTTTGCATTTTTATGTTCTAGAGTACACAAGTCTGTCGTTTTTCGCCCCCTGCTGTACAGTCTACGGTGCTGGAAAAAAATACATGACTAATAATTTTGCTATGAAAAAACCTAATATGATGGCGTATTTGCGTCTGTTTCTCCGCGGCTTGAAAATAATTGGTTATTTAAGACGTCCGGAAAAATAGGCTTATCATATAGAATGTTTATTGAGAGTACGATGTGGAAAGAGGATTCAGAGAGTGTAAATTTTTGTAAGTAGTACCTAACCCAGTGGATCTTGAGTAATAATTCAGACTTTATACGATAAGAAATTAAGATTTAAGGATAAGATTTAGGTGAAAAAGTTGACCCTTTTGCTGGTCCACCACGACTGCAAATGAAGAAAGGTTGTGGCTGCACGGACAAACCATTGGGCTGCTGGAACAGAGTTCATCTCCTCTCACTGACTCCATTTCCCATCGCAAGAGTCTGGTTGTTTGTCAACCTGCAAAAAAGGTGCACAACAAACCAGGGCTTCGTTAATTATTACCAGGACTATTACCGTTAATTATTATTATACTAACAGGAGACAGATCTCAATATGCTTATAAATGGTACATTATTCATCAAAAACACAATGTTGCCATACCTGCTTTCCTTCCTGCTCCATTAGCTCAGTCAAACGGGTTCGCAGTTTTGCCAATAGCATCAAACTGAATTTGTCCGTACTGGGAAGTGTGGCCCGGCTGACTGTCTCCAGTGCTCTCATCAGTCTCCCACGAATCTCACCGAAACATTTGGAATTCCCTTGTCGGGTGGAGTTCCATTCCAAGGTGAAGTTGTAAATATGATTGTTCGTTTGAATGCAGTCGTGACAGAGAGATGCCATTATGATCGGTTCACCCGTCATATTCATGACACGTGGCGGGATAGAAAACGTGTTACCCAACTTGTAGATATTAATATGGAGAAAATCCAGTAAAATGTTCAAGTTTGCATTGTACGAATTAGCAGGCGTTCTTTTAAGACATAAACCGCAATTTCCGCCCGTTTTTAAAAGTAGTGTGCAATTTCCAGCCATTTTAAGCGAGTAGGCTCTACTTTGGCGTTCAAAATGAGAATGACAAAAGCTTGAGTGTATGGCATATATATGTGAAGTAACTCCACGGGCGAAGACCACGCTTGTCCTTTTTCCGACTGCCTTTTGGGTATGTATACTACTGTAATAGGCCGCCCTTCTGCCAGTTTGCTGTTGAATGAAATTTGGGCTAAGCCAATGGTATGCTGGGAAATTGGAAAACTAAAAAAGGGAATGAGTAAACGTTGAATGAATGGGAAAAAGTAAAAGGGGGGAAAGAAACCAACTTGGGTTAAAAACTCGCCTAGTTTTATTAAAATTTTCTCTTTCCATTCAATTACGGCTAAACTACTCAAAATTAAAAAAGAGGTGGGTAGAATGTGAGCAAATCAGTTCACTAATACTAAAAACGAATGTAATAATTGCGGCTGTAAACTTGAAACTTGGATTTACACCCGCCGTGTTACCTCAATAATAATTTGTATTAATACTTGTGTTCAGCTACTAACATTTGATTCGAGCTAGCTACAAGATATTTACATCCATATTACCCCAATAACAGTTTGGATTGAATGTGAGAAAATCAGTTTACTAATATTAAAAGCAAAATGTAATAATTGCGGCTGCAAACTTGAAACTTGGACTTACACCCGTGTTAATTTAATAACAAGTTGCATTGAATAAAGGAAAGTGAAAGTGGAAAGGGAATATTTCGCATTAAGCACGGTATAAAGTAAGCTTGATAGGTTTTTTCACCACCACCATGAACATGTAATTTTAGAGAAACATCAACGCTCACGTTCTGCATTGACAATGGTTAAAAAGGGGGAAAGCTACTATTTCAGCATGGCCATGACTTGCACTAAAAATCAATAATGACCTCCTCTAAGAAGAAACCTCGTGGTGGAGTGTTCAATTTAAGTCTGGGGATACCTCTAGTGGGAGGAAATATGGTGGGAACTGCATCTTCGACTAGCTCCAATGTGTCATCACCGCGGAACATGTGTCTCGCGAAATGAGAAGA
Source organism: Dicranocentrus wangi (assembly GCA_036850665.1). Taxonomy (NCBI): domain Eukaryota; kingdom Metazoa; phylum Arthropoda; class Collembola; order Entomobryomorpha; family Entomobryidae; genus Dicranocentrus; species Dicranocentrus wangi. The sequence continues at coordinate 22,508 of JAANSN010000361.1, read as the reverse complement.
ACAAAGAAGAGTCCAGGCGTTTGGTTCCCAACTTGGTAAATGTTTTTCCGTGTCCCAATATGCATTCATTCGATAAAACCTTACGTTACCCGTCCAAATCCGCCACATCCTGCTATTTTCATCTTTATCCGGGAACCTACACACAAACAAACACATAGAATCACACTCACATGTCACACACGCGCAGTTCCACACAATCAAGAAATCGACTAGGGAGGCACAAATACTATTCAACTGACTTGAAAAGGGTGGTTGATCCACCCGGATGATCATCCAAATTGCATTCTTCAATGCAACACTTGGGATCCGGTTCCTCGTCGTCACTCTTTTGAAGTTGTTGTGGTTGCTCATTTTCCCCACGAGCCTGTTCTTGTTGTTGTGGCTCTTTCCCATGATGCTCGAAATGGATCACTCCTTCAACATGTTCTTCCTCTTGACCGTTGTTACCCTCCACGGGCTGATCGACTTCTCCAATTTTAATGCAACACTTGGCATCCGGTTCCTCGTCGTCACTCTCTTGAAGGAGTTGTGGTTGTTCGTTTTCCCCACGAGCTTCGATCACTTCTTCAGCATGTTCTTGCTCCTGAACGTTGATACCCTCCACGGGCTGATCGGCCCCTCCAATTTGCACACTTGCCAAATCAGCTAGCTCAACAGAGTTACATGCTTGCACTTTGCGTTTTTTAGGTACAAGAGACGCGTATAATGCCTTTTGCTTGGGAGCATTGTCAATGACACATTGTCGGACAGGTCGACCTCTCTGCGACATTTTAATTCGCGAGACTTGTTGAAGAGTTGATCTTAAAATTGCAAGTTGCAGCAGATCCTTTCAAAGTTCTTTGATCACTTTTTCACACTTCTCTCTTGTTCTCAGACACTTTCGTAACTGGAGAACCCGTAGTGACTCCATCACAGCATCCCTTTCATACCATATTCTTTCGTGTTTTCAGCATTTTTGTTTACTTGTAATTTTATTAGTGCAAGGGAAAAGGCAAAAGATCAGCTCATTCATTACAAGCCCGGACGAGAGGACGAGAAACAAGCCAAGCAGCCGGCAGATTTATGACTCTGCTTTCAAACCTGTTCATTTTTCAGAAAGGGTCGACCCCTTCCTTGTTCAACTGCAGCTAATTTAGGATATGAGTCTCCGGATACAGTTTGAGTGTGGGACCCCCCGTCACCCAACCGGGATTCGATCCTTAAGTAATGATCCTTATGTTTATATGAAAAAAATGTGTGCACCTTTTTTCCCTATCTAAACTTTTTCCAAACGAAGACGAAACGAGTACATGACCGTTGCCTTCCATTTCCATATTTTGTTACTGCTGTCCCTGAGTGTGGGTTTGGCTAAATGATGTAATGCCTACATTCTCTTTGGCTATATGATATAATTATCTTTGAAAAAGGAAGGCAAACAGTCGCAGAATGAGATGCTGTTTTATTTATAAGTATAATCTGGGCGGATATACGCAATAATTTGATAAAATGGCGTATTTGATGTGTTTGATAAAATGTACGAATGGAGGTGGAGAATTGCGAATGCATTCCAATGTGTCCGCACCTGCGTGTATATTAGTGTAAAGTATTTTATGTAAGCTGAGCACAGGATTAATTAAACAAGTGAGCTTGGCATCGCCTCTCTCAACTTTCCCAAAAATTAGTTTTCTTATCGCGTTCGAGTATTTTCGCGCATGCCATTGTGCGTACGACGTTAGTTACGTTTTAACGGGTATTTTATAGGAGAGATTTTATGGTGGTTTCTTGGACTTTATTCAGTTTGGCGGACCATGAAATCAATCCAAATTTGATCCCACCTCCACACTACTGATTTTGCTCCGGTACTCCCACTGCACCATATTTGATTAAAGTGATCAATTCTCCTGGAGTTTTCAACAAGTTACATATGGATGAGGTGCATGTGTGTTTTAATTTCTTCAGTACAGGTCACTCTGCCATATACCATATCTTGAACATGCATAAAAGGTTGAATCCCTCTCGTCCAGCATAACGAATACCAACCTTAGATTTTTCGCAGTTCAGAACTACAACATTAAGGAATCGACATATCACACTTTTCAAACAGTAAAATATTAATACGTTTAAAGACAAAAGAGCAAAAACGGGAATTATGTAGTATTTGGGAAAATGAAATGGCTGAAACACTTTGTAATGGCACGATTAGGTATGAATGCACGAAATATCACATCAAATAATTTGCTACTTTATTATTTTCGTGTCTCATCGAGGTTCATGAAGCTAAAGATGTGTCGTGTGAGCCATGCGTTACTCAATTAATTAATTCAATCAATCATCATCTCGCAATATACATACATGATGATCTTTTCGTTTAACTGGAAGATTGAGTTGAATTTACCCCTTAGTCTTTGCTACACGTGCACCGCTGTACATTAGTTATAAACGTACATTTCCATAAAAGCAGGGCTCCCTCGTCAAACAAGCATTCAGCACAAAAATGCTTGAGTGGAATGTTTTTTGGTCAAGTAATCCCTACGGGGATCTAGGATATTACAGGATTGAAAAGGATCATGAGTATCATGATACAAACTTTTCAGCATTTTTACCACATTTTTTTTATTACCAGACCCTTTGGCCGCCAAGTTTATTGGGCTGAGAAAAAAAGGTTGACCCTTCTTCTACTTGGAAATGGAAAATGGAGCAAGATATTGCTCAACGCTGGGGATTCTTAACATGTACCGTTACATCATAATGCTTTTTACGGCCGGGATCTTCATGGTCATATAAATATTCCTTATCCCTTCAAGTGCATGGCGTATCACACACATCCCACAGGTGCCAGTATGGATAAACATCCCTCTGACTAACGTTATTATTACGTCAAATATCTTATGCGTGCGAATCTTATTACGTTTGCGTTTATTTCATGGTTGCAACTATTTGCTGGAATTAGTGTAAAATGTCAGGGTTTTCCCCGTCCCATTACCGCATTCGTACAAACTTTTATTTTTTCTCCTTCTAGCAATCATGTGAAAGGGCAAAGCAATGGCAAAATTCTACACGTCACAGCACAGTAAACTTTAGGTTTGTAGTGCCAAAATCCAGACTAAGAGTAAAACTTTTTGCTTTTCCCTTTCTCATTTTTTTGTAAACATTGGATGTCTGGGAAGTGCATGGAGTTTGGGTTCACTTTTTCCTCTCCGGTTCGGATCATGATGATTTTAGTAGACGGCAATGAGAATAAAAGGTTTATGGTCAAAGTCGTTCAGAGGTAGAGTCGTTGTTCTATGCCATATAATAATCTGCATGGCATACTCTGAAATAGTTGCAACAAAACCTAACCTTCAAAAAACACTAACCAGTTGTTTGTGCGTACACAATAATTGCATCTTTACAGTGAGTAATGAATGACGCACATTTCCGTTACTTTCTTACTCCGTGACCGTGACAAGGACAAGGCGCTTATGGGGAATTGGAAAGGGATTGGCCGCATGTCAACAAAGCTAAATGGGTTGACTCTGATACTACCACCTTATCAGCAACCCTTTCTGCACTCGCAACACAATTGTCCCTTATCTCACCTCTCTCTCTCTCTACTTATAGCACCTACTTCTTCCGTAAATCTGAATGTTCTCGAGAACAAATATTGTCTTTGAGAACATTCCTGTCCGTCCTCCGCTTTTTTTTGCCGGCCAAGTTTTTAGCATGCAGATAACAAATAGTAGTTGCAGTAGCGCATCATTTTCCAGATGTTATCAGCGACCGCTTCTTGACTAGCACTTTTTACCTTGGGACTTTATTAAATGGACTCTCTTACCAGCGCCCGATTCTTGTTTAGCACTTTTCGAGGAGTTTTTGACATGGTTGTTTTTACATTAGTATTTGAAAGGGTTTAAGGGGTGTCCTTCGTTAAATAATTACTGCAGCTCTGTAACTCTGGAGGGAAAATGATTTGTGGGAACTAATGCACGAAAAAAATTCAACGAAGAGTATTTATACAGCTAGCAAGATTATTTTTAAGGAAAAGTGCATGTTACCCACACTGACTGACACGAGGCTACCCACGCTAAACAAAATGATTAGTTTATAAGGAAAAATGTGTTAAAAGTTTGTAAATCTTCCCTACTGCTATATCTCCAATAGTAAAATCCAGCTCCGCGGTTGGTCTATTGCACATATTACGTCATCTTCAGAACAAATTGCATTTCGCCAGTTGAGCATTGAGATATGCATGATCATAAGCAGGGTTTTTAGAATAGGGTGCCATAAATCATTGCAGAGATGCGGATGGATAAAAGAGGGTGTACTGGGACTGACTGCTTTCGGATGTGAATGCAAATTTTATACTAATGAGTTAATTAGCTTCTACCACCAAAGGCTCCACGCTGGTAGAATTTTTTCCATGAAATATGGACACCTCCAAATTATAATATGGAGGCTATTTGTGCATGAAGGGATTTTGATTCATTCCTTACACAATTCCATTTCGGTCCATTTCCATGCTACCCTTCATTTAAGTTCGGTTAGTTCAGGTGTTCATCATTATCAATTCCAACATCTTACACGTGCTTAGAGTATGGTTAGTAAATTGGAAGATTCCAGGGGCATTGCGATACAACTTTTTGAAAATCAAGAGACCGTTCCATCGCAGCGTTGTGAGCATTGGTGGAAGGGGAATACCCCTTTGAAAGGCTAAAATATTAAAGCATCTACATACCACACAATGTAAAAATGTCTGGAGACTGGGTAGAATAAATGCAGCGTGTAAAAATATTTGTAAAAGTGTTAGAGTCTTGTTCTGTCCGTGTCCAACCAGAAGTCTGTTTGTTCAACCCCTTTTCGTTTTATAGCCGCAAAACCATTGTCAAATGGGGAAAGGGGTGTATGATTACGAACGTATACAACAATGAGCCTGGTTTCATGCCTCCGTCCACTCACAACACTTGCCCCTACAATTGCAAAACCCCGTGAAAGTGGTAAATCAAACGTGACACCACTGACAAATATTTTTTCCAACCACAAATTTCGGGTTTTCCAGCTTTCCCGTCACACCATCCACCAGCTGCTCGTACCGTGGCGTCCATACAAATAATTCACCTACCAATTACATGGGAATAACTTGTACTACTTGTAATATTTGAAAAGGTTTGTGGTTCGAGTTGCCATTTTCAAGCTGCATTTTTAATTCAGCACCCTTTCCACATCCTTTGCCACAATCCTTGTATGGGTGGCTAGGGCTCACTTCATCTTTGTGGTGAAGGGAGATCCTTCCTCGACGATCCTTCTTTGAATATATTGTTGCATTTTGTGCTTTACCGTGCCGTTTTTTATTATGTCGTAAATATCACCAAAACATATGCATCAAAGTATATCAACATGCTTATAGGAAAACTCCAATTAGCGTAATCTCGCCAGAATGCTAGTCACGCAATTTGCATGGAGGAAGAATGCATGCGAGTTTTTTCTGCTGGACCCCTATTTATATACAAATACTTTTTGTGCTCGTATACGCGTTCATCAGAACCAAGAACCGTGAAGGGATTAGCTGTCGAGGAAAAGGACGCAAGATTAAATTGCTGGCTATCACAACGTCAAGATGAGCTAACTAAACCGAGCAACATGCTGACTGAGAAGAGTGAGATTTTCTTCTTCCCAACTACTAACAATCGTGTTACTCTCAACATCTCACCATCTCATTCAAAATGTTCGTGCTTTTTGCTGCAGAATCATATAAATCCACCCCTGGATGCATTCATGGTGGTGGATACACAATGGTGGATCCAATTAAAACTTTATATAAAAAAATCTGGGGGCTGATCCTACCTGAGCTGCTATCAGTAGATATTACCATTACTTTAGCGCAGCGTAGTTGTAAAGTGGCTTAATTATTACGTACAAATTCATGGTGAACATTTTTTCAGAGTGTGCACAAGCAGCACTTTTTCCCAGCCATCATACCTAATAATGCATATACATGCAATCAAACAAATTATTGCCTCACAACGGGTTTATGACTCTGGCTTTTTTGTTGGGTTTACTTTCAAGGTCAAAGATTCTCAATATTACCTCCTACTATATCCCACATGTGACGGGGCAAACCCTCCGCGTTCATCCTAATGTACGGATTACGCCATCTTTACAAACTTTCCTTTTCTCCAAGGAGGTTATATGATCATAGGTACATAGGTGGGGTGCTATAAACCTTTGTCAGAAACAACGGATGATGCAACAGGGCTGATTTTTTCCCTTTCCTTCCTCCCTTTCTTTGGGGCTTGGGATTTTAGGATCTTTGGGATCAGAGCATACAGGCTGAACGGAAAATGAAAAAACTGAACAGGATTCAAGTTCAAAGTCAAGGTCAGCTGCTGCTGTCAGGAGGAGTAGTTAGGAATAGGGAAGAATGGAAATAATTGAAGATTACAAAACAAGGCACAGATTTTTGCACATTGGGTTTTATTAATGCTTGTTTACCCTGGTTTGACAGGCTTGGCGATAGTAATATAGTGTCAAGATCTGTTATCATCCTGAAAAATGCTCATAGAGTTTGTTACGAATTAACTGTAAAAGTTTGTGTTGGATTCTTCCCACGTGTCTGTTACTACAACTGCTTCCACAGTCCAAGTATCCTGCAATCTCCTTACCAGCTCTTGCATATAAGCCCATTGCAGCCGTTGAAATGGTGGGACTGCTAAATATTTGCGATATATATTTATGTATGTCGAGACCCTCTAGAGTAAAAATCTCGTAATGCTCCTCTTCCTCTGAACCTTGAGTTTTGCCTCTCATCTCTTGATCTAGATATTCCTGTACCAATCCCAATACCTCCACTTGTGCATCCTCCAACCGAACTATAGTATTGATTGTGTACGGTAACTGGGAAATGATTTCGAAAGCTTCACTGTCCATTACACGCAATAGCATCCCCATTGTGTGTCTCCAGTAATGTAAGGGTGGTAATTCGTGTCGGCAGAGATAGTTATTAGCAAAATAGGTCCCGCTTTGACTATCTACTTCCAGAAAATAGACTTTCGTTTCCGGGCTATATATCCTACTGTCTCGACTGACTTGAACTTGCTTTCTCTCCAGTTTTAAGTGAGTTGGAGTAAGTGATGGGGTGTTGCTGCTGCTGTTGATGTGAAATAATGTAAATCCGACGCCCTCCTCCTCAGACATTTCACTCACATTTAAAAACTCCATCAGCGGATTATTTGTGTAAAGGTTTGTCGTGGACTGGGCAAACAGCCTCAACTCGACGACTTTCTCTTCCTCCTTCCCATCACTCAGTTCGGGTCCAGCAAAAATATGAGTATTTGTAAAAAAGTGACCCTCACCCTCAAATCCAAAAAAATGCTGATCTAAAAGAAACTCATAGGAAGCACCAATAACACGAGTTGGTTGTAAATCAACGTCAAGTAGGACATCGTCTACCTTGATATCTTCCACCTGCTTTTCACGTCCGTCAGACAAGAGGATTCGCGTTCCTCCCCTTAAACAACTACCACTTCTCTGAGAAATCAGCTTTACAAGACGAAAAATTTGGTTTTCGAAATGCTCGTGCGTTTTATTCAGTAACTGATGAAACATTTCAAAGTCTGAGGTCGTCTTCTGCTCAGACTCTTGGCGTCTCCTTTCTACCTCCTCTTGCCATTTTAATTGGGTGAGCTCCTGTTCGTTTTGCCGTGCAATCCGCTGCTTTTGGTATTCTGCTTCCATCTTCAATCTATCGTTGTCCATTTGTGAGCGTATCCGTTCATTGTTAAGTTGGATTTTCAGAATTTCAGCCGTTATATTATTCCTAAATTCAATCATTTGGGGTGTGAATTCTCGTGCAACGGGAGCGACGGGCATAGGTTGACTCGGAGGCAAATACTTTAGCGTCGAGTTGAATAGATGGGCTGTGGCCTCCGAAATTCTCATACCATAGACATTTCCCAGCTTGCTATTACTTTTCACCACATAACTAATGGGAACTAGTCGTATATCATTTTCAAGGATGATCGGGCTAAAGGAAATAGATTTCTTCCATTTCTTAAGCAACTTTGTTGCCTCATCAAGCCCTAATCTGGCAAAATCAATTGCACGGTTTGTTTGGTCGCCCCCCGAAAAGCTTATACTATGTTCCGTCGTGCTTTCAAATATAGTCTGATTTGATATGAGTGGAGTCAGCGTGTAGAGATCACTGAAGGGCAATGTTCCCTCTGCAAATTTTATTAGGTCAAAGAGCGAAGTGGTGATGGCAAAATCACACGCTTTGTTGCTTCTCAATTGAATCTCAATTGATCCTCCTGCAGAGACACTATCCACAACATGTGTACCATATCGAAGAAAAAAGTTTCGTAGCTTCTCCACGCTTGTATGGTCTGACTGATTAAAGGGAGGGAGTGCCTTGACAGCAGCCTCAAATTCTTCTGTAATGTCTGTATCAACCTTTCTACTGAATTCAAAAACCCGAACTTCCCGTAGCGCGTTCAGCCGGCATCCATTATTATGAAATGAATTCTCTCGGATATTGTTTCCTGCCCTAAGGTAAAAGCTGAAATTCCCATGAATGTGATCTCGAACGCCAAGTTGAAGCAATCTCTCTCGGACGTACTCTTGTGTGCTGTCGTATACATTAAAATAATCAGCCGTACTCTGCTTTATTTCACACTTGACGTGCTCAGGAAGTGCAAATCCGATATCAGATTGTTTTAGCTGCTTTAGTTCAAAGGGCGATGTTGGGAGTGGATTATCCTGGAAGATATTGTATGACGAGCCAATCAGTACATTTCGGGGGAAAGGAGGTGCCCTTAGCCTTAGAACATCCAGAAGAGCTTCAATTGCACCATTGCTTTTAATTGACATTAGTAACTTTAGCACTTCCGTCGTTGTTCCAGGAAGGTCTCTAACAGTAAAAATGTTTTGCATGTGTAGGATTTTTTGTAGATAAGTCAGTGCTCCTGGGAAAGTTCGCTTCAAGTCTGCATTGATTGTAGTATTCCACGAATTTGCTAGAATCTTTGATATTTGTGTTTCTTCCAGTCCGTAAATTGTGCTTGCGAGTACGTTTAGGTAGTGCTCGACTCTTGGACCTTCTTTATCCGTCACCTTATAGTTTATTGTAGTGATATTCAGGTCATCTGGCTCTCGGAACACGGTTCGTATCACTGCTAAGCCAATTGCGTCATTCCTATTCTTGGTAATGTACTCAATCTTCTCAAAAAGGTTCCGGGGGTAGTATTCACCGTTGGGAAGTTTATAGTAACCATTCAACATGGGAAGATGAGACTCTCTCGGCTTGTTTTCTGCTACACACATTATAATTGGTCGTGGAAAAAGACTATATCCCTGAATCACCTGCTGAAATTCAGCCAGGCGCCGTTCAGGATTACGTTTATTTTCCAGAGAATCGCTACAAAAGTGAGTGAATACATAGATGACATTCGAGAAGTTATCATCAGTTATTCGAGATCTAAATGAATCGTAACCACGTATCATCTGTGTAAATCCACTTGCGATTCCGTCAAATCGATTATCCGTAAATTTATGCATAATCAAAACGATATTAGGGACCCTGCTCTTCAACTCTGGATGTGTTTGCAAATAATCTTCTAGATTCGCAAGGAATTTCGCGTCTACATCTATTCCATCGGTGCTTCTTAAACCCGGGGAGTCTATGACTCTTAGCTCGGCGTTTGCAATCCCAAATTCGTCAATTTGCACTGGTATTCTAAATTCGCTACACCAGGAATACACGGTGGGGTCAATGGGTGTTGGCAAATTGTTGAAATATTATAATATTGACCATTTCATAGCGTGCTTACTGTATATCCGTTGTAGTCGATTTTGCGCCGCCGACTTTTGTGATAGTTGGATTGTCAAAAAGCAGGTTTATCTATAAAAAAAATATATTACAAGGTTACCGGGTTAAAGGATATGGATTTGCTTTGGAATCCTGTCTTTAGCAGCTCTAAACAGCACAACCGTACCGTACTACTTTTACCAGCGCCAGTTGTACCAAGAACGAGGATGTATGCGTTGGTTGGACTGAGATTTTGAAAAATGGAGTTCTTTGCAGCCAGCAAACCGGGATGGGTTTTGAATTCATCTTGTTGTAGCATTTGAAGAATGCCGTCAGCCGTCTGGGGGATGTTTATGAGACGAGGGTCTGTAATAAGAATTAGGGTGAGTGGGGTGCTAGGAAATTTATGAGTGACTTTATACCAGCAGTGGTTGGTACGAAGTAAAATGATTTCTTACATGAAGGTGGTCGTGGGGTTTTCACGCGAGGCACATATTCCTCGTCCTTACATTGACATTGATATGATTTAAATTCATCCGAAAAGTCCTAGTTAAAAAAGCTGGCACATTATAACGGTAGTGTGCATGGTATTAGTTCCATATGGTGCGTGGATCTGTAGAGTTCATACCTCAACAATTGTCAATCCGTCGATTAGAACACCATCTCCAATAAAACTCTCCTGAGGAAAAAGCGTTAGATTGCATCCAGTGCGTAATGTGAAAGAATTTGTAGAGCGTATAAAATCCTGTGGAATCTCACGGCCAAAACCAATCAACTCCACGTACGTGGAGTCACAAAATTTGCATCCTCTATTGTTGTACGCCCTCGCACAAGACGACCTTTTCATATGCACATTTTTGCAGCTGCATTCCTGTGTGTAACGAATAAATGGTTATGTGGTTTCCCACATCACAAAGTATGAACACACGATAATTTTGCGGATTATTGCATTACTTACCTTCTCGCATTTGCATGCCATGGAGCTCCCGGTTACGTTGGAATGTTGACCTGCCGGTAGGAATGCACACTCACCATCGAAATATGCTTTAGTGCAAGTTTCAATCGTACACCCCGGAGAGACAGAGAGGGATGTTGACGTTAAATTCCAGTCCCATCTTTCCTCGTTCAAGTTAACAAACAAATCCCCGTCATACACTGCTGCAGTAACGTTTTCGGAATAATCTACACTGCCACAAGGTCTCCTGGCAAAATGTTCCAACCGTGGAGTGCACGAAACTGCAGCCAAAGATATTAAATGGAAAAGTAGAGTAGTGTGCATCATGAGTAAAGGAAATTTAGTCTTGCTTAGTTGTGTTTATCGGTCTGCTTCTGATTTGCGAGTGTGCAAGCAAAATCAGTTTGTATGAATATTTATGGGTACGAGGAGATTCGTGGTAAGTCGTACACACTCTAGTCTTCATTGATGTCCCACACTGATGACTAGAAAGGTCAAGAGTTGAGCTTCTTTACCTTGCTGTGTGCTGTTGATTGGTTGCTCTGTTTCATCGCAAATGAAATTGTAAAATACTCGCCACACAATATTCCCTTATCTCTCTCCCTCTCTACTTATAGCACCTACTTCTTCCGTGAATCTGAATGTTCTCGAGAACAAACATTGTCTCGGAGAACATTCCTGTCCGTCCTTATCTTTTTTTGCCGAGCAAGTTTTTTTTAGGTAATATTGGCAGTAGCGTGACTCTTGTGGGATAGCATTTTGTACTTTCTCAGCTAGTAGATGTTTGCAATCCCCTCGTGATATAAACCAGGCCAATAAAAATAGAAATGAGTATTACACTACAGACTGCCTTGCTGATTGCTCACTGAAATCAATGATTACTGGGTCAGAGTTCACCTCCGTCTGGTGTGCTTGTCGTGTTTGCTTTCCTGCTACCGCAGTTAATATGATCACTCCTTACAAGACTGAATCCAAGGCTGATGAAAACGTTGGTCAATTGCTAAACGATGAGAGAGGATATTTTTTTGGTGATGAATTTAAGGTTTGCCTTTTGATGGCTTTATTTGTGACTCTGGCCGGGATTATTGCATGTTGCCGAATACATTATAAGAGAAAATGGAATGCATCTTCTGAGCAGCAACCTTTGCCCACAACACTTGTATCATTGCCAATGCATGAATTTTAATTGTAAAGTAACTGTTAGTGTCACTACTTTTTCGCTAAAATGTGCGTACTGCCTTTAGCTCATATTCTTTTGGGAAATTCAATTATATTGTTACAAAATCATTTATATATTAAATATTATATATAAATATCCTCATTTTATGTATATTATCTTTTACATTACACTTGCCTTTTTTTCTTATAAAATTTAACCACTTTATAATGGAGTAATAGCAAAACCTCGCTCAATTTCATTCAATTCATTTTAACCATTGCATACCGAGTTTAAGTTAGATCATGTTTAACCCAGCAACGATTTTTGGGGGATGAAACCTGTCAGATAATTAAATACACCGAGCATTAGAAAAGTTGATTTTGGCATTCACATCTACCATCATCAAAATGCACGCTGCTCAGGATTTGTTATCAATATCCTTTGCTAATTAATGGAATGTCTCCCTATGAATGAATTAAATCATCATTATTTCAGCGATCATGGCTAGTACAAGTTGCCAACAAGTGAGACGCTGGCACGCTGAGAAGTCATATCATGCCATTTCCCCCTTAATATGCTCCAACACGCCCATTTTACTTTTCTGAAAGTTCTTTAGTTGTCGGGGAAAGTTTTAACCGGTAAAGGTTGCTGCTGCTGGTGTGCAAAATTTGGAATAGCTAGCAGCGCGATTATATTGATAAACGCTAACGTCGCAAAAGGGTAAAAATGATTACCAGATATCACATATATGTATTTAGATGTTACTTTAATGTTGTCGCCTGTGCTTAAAAATGAAATTAGCAAAATTGTGTTTGGCATTTGTACGTTGACGATTCATTCCATTAGGGAAACGAAACCAGGTTTCCAAAGTCTAACTCTATCTACATACTTTCCCCATATTCAAACTGCTCGCAAAGTAAGCTAAAATTATTTGTAGTATTTATTAAAAATACATATTAGATAGAACTTACAAAATTGAAATGTGTAGGCTTAGAGTAAACTAGGTTTGCGATAAATAAAATATTTATAGCAAACGACTAAATACCAACAGGCTATATTGCTTAAATTACAATTATTTTTAGTGTGATGAGGGCTCTATGTCCTACCCAAGCATTTCTTTTCTGTTAAGTTTTTCCCTTTCTCGCGATTGTCATCATAATTGCAGCACAAATTAGTACTGTTTAGAGCATTGGAAATTTTGGAATTAGTAGCCCTCGACCCGTTTTGGAACTTTTTTCTGTCGGCAACACTTTTTGCTTTAAAGACAATTGTAACATCAAGTGTTGGCCGCACATTTTGATTAATATATGGATATATAACACTTTCTCCCGATATATGGAAATATCCTAAATTTAAATACAATCGTAAACTGCTTAAACTAAAATCATTTTTTGAGTTCAGTTTTTGGAGTTTGAGTTTAATATGACCAACTTCGCATTTTCGTCAATCCACAGTAACCGTGATTGGTTTGTATCTAGTCCTCTCACTCTCCTTCACATATTTTGTGGCTGTGGTGGTGGTGATGGTGGTGGTGACGAGGGGTAGTGAGATTCCATGTGGTGCATCAGGTTTTCAAGTGGCAAAAATTCTGCAATTATAATTATTCACTGCATTAATTGAGAGTTTACAGGTTCCACCTTTTCACATTACTCAAACTAATCAGGTATGAGGTATACCTTGGTCGCATACTCCGCATTTAAATGGTCCGTCTGCAGGATGTGTTGCTTCGTGACAACGAAGGCTTTCGGTGCTAGCGAGTATCCGCTCGCAGTGCCTGCATCTGTGGATCCTATGTTGCATGGACTGATGTCTCTTTAAATCAGTCAGTGAGTTGAAGCCTTTCACGCAGTTCCTATAACAAAAAGAGGCAGAACCAGATGAATTATTTGATTTAAAAAGACCGACTGACTGACCCAGTGTCATTAAACTGTATATTGAAAGGTGAGTAGTACTTTTGCGGGCACTTGAATCTCCCATCATGAAACCGTTCGTGATCCAGTAATTTCTCAAGGCACGCAAACGACTTGCTGCAAGCGATACACTTTTGGATAGTAGAGGTGGATGCTTGCGGGTTGCAGCTTGCTTGAGGGTTTGTGGTCGAAAAAGCAGCCAACACGTCAGCGTGAAAAAACCTGATATGCGTCGCTAGCTCCTGCCCAGTCCAAAAGTTTTTCCAACAAACTTGACACGCCCGCGGAACCTTACACTTTCTGTACTGAGTTTTATTGGTGCACGATTCACGATCCTGCTGGGGAGGCAGAAAAACTGGTCTTACGAGGTTATCCCTTAGCAGGACTTGTTGGACTCTCATGAGAATCGTGCTCGAATCCAGTTGTACTTGTGGCTGGATTGGCTGTTGCAGGGGTGGATTATCGGGAGTTTTCACAGATCCAAGTTCTCTGCCATTAGCACTCTCTGAAAAAGATTACATACCCCATGAACGAGTATGCATAATATATATAACCCAATACCACCAAGGTTCAATACCTTACCGGGGAATGGTGCGAGTAGGGCATTGGTAGAAGAATGCATGCGCCGATCGGAGCAAGCTTGGATTATGTCCGGTTTTGAGTGGTAAAGTCCGGCCGTGTGTAATTTATTTTCTCTCACACTCCGTGCCCCAACGTAGACTTTATTGTTTTCTCCACCTGTGTCATGTTTGTTGTTACTCTGGGAAAGTGTGGAAGGTGCGAGGGTATTCCACATATAGGTAGGTGGCGGATCCACCCTTCTCCAAGTCCGTGTCACGTTTACTTCTTCGGGCAAATTACTCAGCATTCTCGCGGTTTGCGTGTCCACACCTTCCATGTTGCAATATTTATTGTCTGCAAATCACGATAATTATAACGAATATCAGTGGTGGGATATGATTGTAGTTTAATCCCAGTGTAATTTGAAAAGTATAGGTAAACTTTTGTATCTCAAGTTTTTTCCCAGCCATGCACATATACATTCAACTAACATAACCTCGTCAAAACGAGGCAGCGTGAGACAAACCAAAAATCTTTCATTCTAACATCTGTACAGATACTGTTTATTATTGTGTACTGATGAGGAGTACTGATGATGAATATATATTACCTGTTTTTGAGATTGATGGGAACGGGCTATCCCCTTCCTCGTCGTATTCTGTGCTGCTCTTATCTCCAAGTTTGGTTTGAACAAATAGTGATGTGGTGGAAAACTCCGTTCCCTCCGTTCCAGACACGACTCGTCTGTTTTCTTGTTGAATGATGAACTGATGCGCATGTTGCACCCCATCTTCATTCTTTTCCTTTTGCTCCCCTCGTGCTGAAATCCCTACATTTCTCCAGTCGTTCGAGCTACTTTTCCGACGGCAGCTATAGTCCAACGGCTCATTTGCTGGCATTTCTGCCAATAACCAATGTTTCTTCGTCTTACTTTTCACCACACTTCCTTCCGCACCGTTCACACTATTTGCACTTCCGGAACTTCCAACAATATATCCCCATCCCTCATTTTTGGTCCAGACAGACAGATTTCTCTTGCTCAAATCCATGATTTTAAGTAAAACAATATACACAGTGAATATACTGCACAAAAATATACCGTTCGATGAAAGTCGTTTCTTTGCACTTACACAAAGTTGCTCAACTCAAGTTCAACAGAAATTATATCAGGTAGGCAAAGGTGTACACTGTAAGCTACAAACTACTCTGTTTGAGATCATCTTCCTATTGCTGTCAAAACGGTACTGAAACCGCTGTAATTTCTTTTCATGTTGATGGCCTTATGATCTTGAGTACATGTTACATCTTGAGTTGGTTACAGTGCTCACGATGAGTTCCCAATTTTGTCCTTTTCTTGAGAAACACTTACCCTTCTCAATAGTGTGAATGATTTCCGTGAACTGTGAATAGTGACTCATAATGTGCAAGGGGGGCAGGTATGGGCTGCTGATATTGTGGTAGGTAAGGTTTATTTCTTAACAACCTCGAAGGGTAAAGAGTACAACTGAATGAAGGCATCCCTTTCGCAGCCGACACTCGTGCACCCTAGTAGGGCACAACAGCTCCAGTTTCAGATTTATTGTTTTATTGCCCCTATCCTTTTCTTATTCTCAGTGAAACCACTGCCACATGTAGCTTGAGGAAAATGACTTGAAAACTTTGCTGCTTATTGGAGTCGAGTGCATAGGGAAAATTGATTTGCCAGGTGAATGTCAGGAATGTCAGATCAGAACACCTTATTCTCAAAGACTCACCTCATCTCTCACCTTAACTAAAAAACGCACACCATTACAAATTGGAGGTCGCCTTTTCCAATAATTTGATCCAATCGAGACGGTGTCTTGCAAAGGTCTACACCTACTCACACTCAAACAAGCCCTTTCAGGCGGGCCACCTCATCAGATTTGGGTTGGCAAATAATGAGGAGCTCTGATCATGATTACTGTTAATGTAGAGACATAAGGTAACGACGTGTGGTCGTCGACTCTTACATCTCCATAAATTCAGACGAAAATAAAAATGCACAGCTACTTCTAGTCTTCTCTGTCAATCACCAAACTACACGAAACGAGAGTCGCTGAAGACGGTTGTAATATAATATATACAAGTACGAAAGGATTTCTCATGGAATCATACTGTTGACCCAAAGCATTCGTAAGACGACAGTAAGTTCTTTCATACAGGGACTGGCCAAAACGTATAACTCAATTCAGCTTTACTGTCAATACTCTTTCTGCCTATCTGTCTTTACTGGCTCCCCGCCGAGTTGAAATAAGTCTTGATCGTGTCGTATGTAATCGTACTTTTCTTGCCTTTTTTCAGCATCGTGAATGTCGTAAACCTTACGGTATCCTTTTTTTCTCTGTTTTCAGTTTCATTTCGTAGCCCAATTTATGATTTTAACCTCTTGAGCGTGTGGAACATGGAAATGAGCTAAACAGCATCTTCCACCGATTTTAATGTTAATAAAGTACACCATTTCACAAATAATCCCAAAGAATTAGAAATAGTATAAAAAGAATGGCATCTCAACATCCAATATTACAAACAGATCTACTTTGGTTCAGCAGAGTGAGAGGTTGGAAATTTATTCCTTACACTTCGCCTCGCCTTTCAATCTTTTTTGCTTAAAACGGACTTTAAACAAAAACTACAACGCACTACGAACTACAACTGTTCGTGCCCTATGATTGTTTTATTCCTTATACAGCTATTACAATACACATTTTTCACACAAGTAGAGAGGTGGACGGGAGACAGACCACCCGCAATAAAATTTGACGACAACTTCACCCAACACAACCCTTTTAATTGTAGAATTTATAATGCAATTTCTTTAAGACTTTGTGGTTTTGTTGTTTATTGTAGGCAGATTTCCATTCTTTCTCACGTTGAAAATATCCTGCTCCGCAAAAACCCCACTTTGCGCGTAAAATCCATAGAATAGTTAAAAGTCTATAAAACATTTTAGCTTGGCTGTAGGAACAGCACAAAGAAGACAGGGTGTGAGAAACCAAATTATTGGAAATTTGCAAGCATCCTTGAAACGTGGGACCATTCTAAACCACTAAATGTGCCCAACAATGAAAAACTCGCTCCGCCAGTGATGTTCCAATCAATTATTTTATCTGCTTCAATTTAGATATTGTTAACTAGTTTATTATTCACGGTAAAGCGTGCATTGAAATTAACTGTCTCTGAATTTTGGACACAATAACAAACCATGAAGGATCAGAGTTCCGTTCGGAAAAAATGTGATTATGGGTATAGTACTAGAGCACGTTAGATCATTTATTCTCTGTTTTGGTAATGCCAATATAATGACTAGATAAACCACAACTGCAAGCCTCATCATATCCTAATTTTTTCATGAAATTCCTCAGCGTGCACTAAAGGTTTTGTCAAGTTGCCCCATTACACAGTCAGGAGTATCACATCATCAAACTTTTCTTCATAGTAAAGCATCATTCATCTCGTTAGCTGAGCGTATATATAGGAAATGGTTTTGTGAATTTAGGAATTTTTCCAATACTATCTGAGAACGTATAGTGTTTAAACATATTTATATTGGAGTGCCTAGTTAGTCTACGCAATTTCATCAAATTCTGTTCAAAAATTAACTAGTAGATTTCAACGCAGAAGGGAACTTGTAGTGAAAATACAAAAATTAAGTTAATGAATGTTGGCCAAACGTCGACTCCAGTGATTTTAATAATTGCGTGACAACATTCAATAAATCAGAATAGATAGAATCGTAATCTTCGTAAAACGTGCTGGCAAGTAGGGAAACGATATGAAATTGCTTGACACGGCTGTCTTTTTTAAGACTAATCCCATTTCGTCAACTAGATTATATTGAACATTGTAAATTTATGCAACATTTTATCTTACCCACACTTGTAGTCAAAGTTTATCATATCACAGCAGCCGCAGTCCGCATCGTCTCATTTCAGTTGTGGCTGCCATCTACCAGCATATGCAAACATGTGTTGCCCGGTGCTGCTTGCTTCTTGTGCAAACAAAGACTGTGCATCTATTATAATGTATTGTATGACCCTCTGTACAAAACTCATGAGCTCAGTTTGCTTTAGCTTCGAACCTAAGCCTTGTAGCTATCTAGAATCATGACCAGGATTATGAATAGTTTGATGGCATTGATATTTTAGCAGGCAGTATTCTAACATGTGCTGTAGTAGGTTTGCCAATGATCACGGACTGCAAGTTGGTAACAATAAAGGATCAAGATGTAATGCTGATCCAGCCAATTGCAATAATCCGACTCGAGAGAAAGGCATAGAAATGTGGCGATAATCCTTGTCCTTTTGCTACCGTAGAGGAAAACTGGAGATGGAAAGCATGCAGTTGAGCAAAGTGCTGGATGGATGGATGGGTGGGAGCAAGGAGAAATGAAAATGAAATTCTCACTGATGTCAGGGGATAAAAAATCCCGGAAAAGGCACCAACAAATTTTTTTAAATCTCCAAGAGCAGAGGTGACAACGAGTGCCCACGGGGATATTTTTAAATCCATTAAATTTCAAGAGCGATGCTCATATGCTCTGACGTTTCTTCTTCATCCTCGAAGAATTTTTTAAATAACAAACACGGATTATAATACGCTTAAAAATTAAATTAAAAACGAAAACACCATAAAAATCTGTTGGTGATCACAATCTCAAACTAACAAAATTTATTCTTTCCCTACAAATTCTGCTTTTATCGAGATTCATTCAAAGTTGTACAAATCCTCATTAACTTAGCACTTTCCCTTTTAGTTTCCCCTTTTAGCACTTCAGCACAAGGAAAGGAACTAGTGTCATATGGCTCATTAAGGTTTGAGAAGTGGGCGAAAAGAACAGACCACGTCTAGAAGAGTCCATTTGGATGACAAACTCATTATATTGTCTGCAATTATGAGTGGAGCAGTGTCTTAGCACAATATTTTAATGTCTTTAATTTCTAATTCGCCGTGTTTTATTTTTCTGGCGATATATTCATCTCAGCTATCGTCTGCATTTTTAAATCCTAGTGACCCACGCTTGCGAAGCTTTGTTGCTACCCCCTCTGGAAGATTCGTCCAACCTCAATATCATGTTCCTCCCTTTGGTCAAATTATGCGCTCTAATGAAGAATTTTCATTTAAAAAAATAATACAGGGTGGTCTGCTACTACGACTATATTTCCTTAAGCTACTACTACTTCCAAAGCTGGCTCCAGGTTGGCAACCGAGTGAAGCAACTTTTTTCCTCCTCCTCCAGGATTATGCTTCCACTCAGCACCTCGTTTACGACTCGTGAGATCTACGGATTTTATAGAGGTACGCAATTTTGGTTTCCTGAATTCATAAAGCGAGGTGATCTAGAAAGAAAAACGAACCGTGCAGCTACGTAAATAAAGAGAAAAAAGCACAAACCTTTGATGGAGGCAGTTGACTAGCAGCACGACTGCGTGAGAAAAGTGAGTATATTCCAGCAGGAAGAGAGGGAGAGAAAAGTCGTGCATATTCATTCGAGAAAATTCCTCGCTGTCTCAGCACCCCCATATGCTGCTACATTTCTTTCCTTTCTGGTAATATTTCTAGCAATTCTCCGTCTAAACTATATTATAATAGCAACGAAAGCACTGTGGACAATTTTGTCTCTATTGGATCACGTGTACGGATATTTTCATTTCCCTTTCTATCCCCACTTTCTCCATTTTTATCTCAATAAGCCACGCTGGTCGATGATGCTGGCAGAGGTCAAAGGAAAAAATGTGCTGAGCCAAGCAAAGGGTACGAGTGGAATCACACAAGCAGTCCTTAACGCCATGTAATAAAATATAATTTACTTTGGATATAACATTCTGTATTAGATAATATTATTAGGTGCGCATAATTAGGAAACACGTAAGATGCGTAAGGATCCATCTGGATTCCTTTATGATGCATCCACACAAGAATCGTTCACTATAGACATAGGAGCCAGTATGAAGAACGACAGTATGAGTAGTCTCCAGGTCCCTAAGCCGATACAAAACGACCACATATAGTAGACCTCTGCGCCAGTTTGCATTGAGTGGGTCGTTGAAAAGGACTCGCTTGCTTTCTTGCTATTTTTTTTGTCCGGGGAGTTTGCTGAGCAGGTCCAATTGCTCAGAAATTTTATAGGCTGCGTGGTGGTCCACGCTCCAAACTGCAATTGCTATGATCAGGAATATTTGCCCTCGTAATAATAATCATCATCAAGATCGTGGTCTGAATTCCTATCATTTTGCGAGAAACGGTTACCTTTATAACGATGGTTGCCGCCAGTGCCAGCTCGTGTAACAATAATCCATATTCATTCACCATTTCCCCGTGTCAGCGTGTACTAAAAAACTGGATAATAAAAACTTCCACTTTACGCTAGTTACTACCTACTCCACGTACCCACGTACTCCAGGAGGATTCATTTCAGCACCTCCCATTCACCAACGCATTCGTATCAAAGGGAATTAAATCGCACAAGTTGCAGAAAAGTTCGAGAAAAATTAATATATGTCATTGAGCCATTCGTCATTACTTTGCTGCTAAAAACCTTTTTATTGCTATTAGGGCTGTCAGGAGGGGATTCCACGGAATGCTTCAATGATAGCGGTTAGTGTTGGTAATTAGCTCCAAACCGAACCATGTTTTTAAGGAATTCTGAATGAAAACAGGAAATTGAGCTGAGAGAGTGGGGGTGAACTACGCCGCTCAAACAGAGAAAACACTATTCAGTAATTATGGGTCTAAGGAGGGTAGTCAGTAAGTGGATACCAGCATAAGGATAATGATTACTTTTCAGAAAGATTATCATCCTTTAGTAGAGGTGGCAAAAGTACAAAACTTAATCATGTAAGACTGTACGAAATGGATAAAAACCAAATCGAGGAGCCGGTTTACCTACGTTTTAAAACGGTACGTTGTCTTTAAACCTTTCCTTTCTCTCATGGGATTGTTTCCATTAGTATGCTAGTCCATCATGTTTCTACTTTTTCCTTGTCCTTTTTTTTCTTATTCCCAAGTCCCAACACACGACTAGTCGCTATTTAAAATACGAGAAAAAAAGTTTTGGGTCCAACATGGAAGTGCTAAGTTATTAAAATGTATTGTCCTACACACATTTTCCTACAAATTAGCAACTTTCCAAAAGAAATCTGAAGTTGAGTCAAACGTAAACTTTTTTGTTGGCTGGAAAGGATGAGATGAGACGAAAGCGAGAAAGGAGTCCCTTTTGAGGGGAAAATTTTTTAACGAGGATAGACACAGCAAGCAGACACTCTCTAAAAACTACAAGATAAAACACACGACGAGCAAAAAAATCTAAAAAGATAACAGGCTTGTTAGAATTGTACTACTCGCGCATATGTATAGCGTATTATGTACCATAAAAACAAAACTAACAATGTGCTCAGCAGAAGAAGAAAAAAACTTACTTTACTTTCACCCACTTTGCATTAACTCACTCCCATCAGAAGAGTCGTCGCACAGTCAGAGCGAGACAGAGGGCTCTCCATCTACAACTGAAAAAAGGCTTTCCCACGATGAGAGAAAATGGTTTTGGAGAAAAGAAAAAAGTAATATTATTCAGCCGAGCCGATCAAATTACCGTCTGAGTGAAACTGTAGGGGAGCAGACGATGAGACTTAAGATGTTATCAATTACTACTTCGTATTACATTAGAAACAAACAAATTTAATTATTTTCTTGTTTTGCATTTTATCCCGAAAACTTTTGCTTATTTCGACCATACTCCACCAGCAGAAACCAGAATAAGACATTCCTCCAATTTACAAAGCGGTTTGGCACACTTTTTACCTTCTCATCATCCTCTTGTTCGTCTTTTGTTTTTGCGTAATTCCACAAGCCACTTTTTTACACTACTACGAAATGCAATGCATCACATCCCGTTCTCTAAAACAAGAGTCAGGCTGAAAGTTAAAAATAATGAAATTAACTTTCTGCCTCGACTAGTAAGCAAGGCATGATTCATGATCCACACACGACACATCTGGGAGGTAGCAAAGCAACTTTGGCTAGAGTCGAGAAACAAACAGTGAAAATCTACGAATTAGGCCGCGTAAGTGAAAACTTACACAAGTAAAAAGCTTATAAAAGGGAAAGAAGAATGAATGGAGAATGGGGAGGAGGAAAACGGAAGACTGA
>JAANSN010000360.1:21298-63500 GCA_036850665.1 Dicranocentrus wangi | reverse complement strand
GTTGTTATTATCAAAGTGAAAGAAGCTGTATTTCCCCAAAGATCATGTTACAAATTATAAATCACAGGTGCGTGCATGTTTCAATGCAGCCTAAAGTCTGTTCATTGTGAAACATGTTTGAGCTCAGTTGGTGTGCAGTGTATTGCCGAGAAGCGAGTCTGGGAAAACGAGTTCATGTTGACCGTGGAGTCCATCAGATGTGGTTGACTGTTTCCACTCTTTCGCCAATTTCTTATTTTCCCTATAATACCAGCAAAAAGAAAAATCCTGGAGAAAATATGACATGCACGAGGCACACGGGAGAGTAGCCGTTATCACTGGAGCCAACAAAGGGATTGGCTATTGCATTGTGAAAGCCCTTTGTGCAAAACTGAAGGATGAGCAAGGTCTGGTCTATCTGACAGCTCGGAATGAAGAAAGGGGACAACTAGCAATAAATCAATTGCACCAGGTAATAAAGCAACCGGGAAAGGTATTGATTAGATATAGCCATGCAGGAAATGATATTACACAAACTGTGCTCACAGCATTAGCAATTTATCACACTCCCTTTGTGTACGCTCGCGTCATGAAATAAAAAACAAAGGAGGAATTATATTGACAAATATTTGATTTATATTATATATGGATAAATAACGCCTTGTTTGCAGGAAGGGGTTCATCCTGGTTTTCATCAACTTGACATTGAGTCAAAGGACAGTGTCAAGCGGTTCGCACAATTTCTAAAGACCACTCATGGCGGCCTTGACATCCTTGTCAATAACGCTGGCATTGCGTACTTTGTAAATATACATAATTCATTCCGTCAGTTATTATTTTGCAATTTTTGGGCTACATCACACTGTTCCTCTGACTTCTTTTCACCAGACTGACCCGGCAGTTCCTTCAACTACCCAAGCGAGATGTACGCTTGATGTTAACTATTTCGGGATGGTGAATGTGTGCAACGAGCTCTTTCCACTTTTAAGGACCAACTCCAGGGTTGTCAATCTATCCAGTGGATTAGGTACATAATTAATCATAAGTGGAGCTAATTCAGGTCAGTGCTGCTGCCATTGTTTACCCCATTTTAGGTCACTTATCAAAAATTAATGGATTAGAGCCCGCCGCTTCCACTCTCCGGGAAAAGCTTTCATCTGATAGTCTCACCGAAACCGAGCTAACGCACTTAGTCAACTCTTATATCAAGTCAGTCTATTGTAATTTCTTTCCTGGATTGTGCAATTATGATAATATACTTATTTTTGGACACAACAATAATAAATGTAGGTCTGTGTCGGAAGGAACACACAGAGAGGAAGGGTGGCCCAATAGTGCCTACGCCGTATCGAAAGTAGCTGTCACCGCCTTGACAAGAGTTCAGCAACGGGAGTTTGACAGAGTTAGGCCAACTCATAATATCGTCATTAATGCTGTCCATCCGGGATGGGTGAGAAGCGACATGACCGGGGGAAAGGGAGTGTACAGTACGGAGGAAGGCTCGGAAGCACCGGTTTACGCTGCGTTGCTCCATCCGGAGGACACATCACTTCCGAGAGGACAATACATTTGGAGAGACAAGAGCGTGGTGGACTGGCTCGATAAGCAGAGTGTCGCTCAAAAGGGCAAAGCATAAACAATGTGAAGTACACTGTGTCGTTGTGTAAATTGTATCAATAGTCTAGTGCGTGGAGGTCAACTCAATAATAAACTGTACACCGTATTTTTTTGGTAGTCCACTCCATTTTATTTTTTACATTTTCTGTCAATTTGTTTTGCCATTGGCTGTGAAATTATTAATCGTCAATGTCGGGAGTGAAAAAAATGTCCTACTTTATGTACCTGACAACTTCTGAACCCTGCCAAATTATCATGGATTATAAGAATAAAAAACGTCCATCATACATCATAATCTCAAGTACGTATGAAGGCGGTTTTGATCGCAGTCTTGCTGTCGCAAATATATTTCCTAAAAAATTAGAATAGCTATCAGTTCAATCTCAAGAGTAGGCTAAAAATCTATAATTTCACAAGTATTCAGTTTTGAAGTCCATTTATGGGGTTGGAGTAGCATATTATCTCCCGTCTTATCTCGTATTTTTCGAAATACATTATTTTCGTAATGCCGTGCATCATTTACGTAATGGAAGAGAGGACAAGCGAGCAAAGCCTGCAATGATCCTCGCTTGAGACCTTCCTACAATGCAATGTCAAAATCATTCATTTTGCCATTTTCGCTGAAGCTATATCACAAGTCCTTATTTGGCGAGACAAGTGTATTGTAGAATCAACGATAAATAATCACCAGAATTTCCCTTAAAAGGAAAGCAACGTCCTCGTCGTAGCTTTATTTTTGACCTGCACAGACAGACACACTCGCAGAGACGCCATACACATTGTCATTTTTTGTGTACATCATTTTCTAGAAGCCAGCGAGTTGATTATATATGCATTTTGCATATCATTGATCCTCGCGGTCACATTATATCAGAGGAATATTATAATAACAAGCTTTTCCAATTTTGCTTTGCTGCCATTTCATCAGTTTTATTAATTTTTTCACTCTTTCGGCTTTGAGGGGAGAACAACAACAAGACTATTTGCTTGTAGTTTGCACGCATCACGTAATTAGGTATACAAGCTGTCAAATGTTGTCACACCAGAAGAAGGTTCGCAAAAATACCGTCGTGATCAATTCACACTGGTCGAGTGTGTGCAACGCGATATAGGTACGCATTTCATTTTGAAATCTCCGTTTCTCGCACATGTGGTCACCTTTTACATAACATCGAGTCTCATTTTGTCCAAATTTGGAAACTTACACAGGAAACGTTTAGCGTGTGTGGACAGGCGTCCTAATGAAGATTTACTGTTACACCTAAATTCCCGTTTTCCCAGTTTCTCTACTTTTCGTGACGGTTATGAAATGAGCGTCTGTGTGAGCTTAATGATGAGTGACACTGGCGCTAATAATGTGCTCATATTTGTTTACTACCTAATAAGCATTTTTCTATTATTACAGACATCTTCGCCTCACACTCATCCTTGTCGATTTGATGTGTGATAATAATCGAGACTTGCAATATATTATGTATAATGCACATATATTGCACTTTCTAAACTGACAGAAATGGCAAGTTTTTGCGTTGTGCAACTTGCTGAGCAGCATCCTCTTCTCCGCTTCAATTTTAAGTAGGTGCTTGCCTAGCAAAAATTTCTCATTGTTGAATCAAGTCCTCGCAGAAAGTCTTGAATGCTAATCACATCACGATTTCTTGAGAGTGCACCATCCCATCCTCGATCGCATGGAAAAGTGCATCCATCTCGCAAATAAGGTTTATCTCTTTTGTCTTCGAAAAATATGCATCATTCCCACCACCCACAACCATTGTTGCTGTTTTCAGTCATTTCTTGTTCCCCATTTTTCAATATGTAATATGCACTGCGCATTTAAAAAAAACTAAAATCTCGAGGAGTCGTAAACGCAGCCTAATTTATTAATTCGCACTGAGATATTATTATTGTTTAACTTGTTTTCACTCGAATATTTTTCTGGTATAATTGGCTTTGATAATAAATCAACTTGTAAATTGGTTTTTTGAGCGAGCACACATGCTCAAAATTCCTTTTTATTTTTATTTTCATCGAGAAACATAAATTATCGTATTTCATACCTCAAAAAGTTTAACAACGCGTATGTTAACAAAATATATTTATTCTTTTGCAAGGTGCCGACAACTGTGAAGGCCCTTGCCAAAAAGAAAACATTCTGAAACTCGTGTTACATTTTAATTATTTGTTAATTTTTTTTCTCGATTTTCATTAATATTCATACATTTTTATCGCCTACCCCCTGAGCACACATTTTACCTATCGTTTTTAGTGTATCACGCCACATTTTTATCGCAAAAATTTTGATGAGAGGTCATGTACTTTGTGCACAAAACCAACATATATTCTTTTTTCTTTTGCTTCTTTCGATATGGTTTGCGCGAGTAGGTTGACTATATGGAGACTTGTGCAGATAGAAGCTTTTTTCTCTTGTGTACAAACGCTTTTTGCAAATTCCTCACAATCAGTGTAACGTTCACTTTGAAAACCCACGGGAAAATGGATTTCTGACTTTTTACCTCAATTGTTATAACACACTCGCTCGGTGTTCCTCCCTGTGATTTAAGTAATAGCCGGAGAAGGGTAGCCAACAAAATGCAAATTGTCTGTGTGAGTATCATTCAAAAAATCTACAGCATCCTGATCTCCATCATCATCTCTCAAGTTCAGTAGACATGAAAAGTGGCCAATTCTAAAAAGTTGTGTGCAGCAGCTGAAAAAAATATATTCGTCGCGTGGGTGTTGAGCACAATAATACAAAAAATATCCTTTTTGGTACGCTTACCTTTTGCAAGATATGCATAACATGATAGTAGTGACTTGCTGCAGCACTTTGAATATTATTTCTCTTGATGATTTTTTTCTGTATTGGTTGGTTGGTAGATTAGCTCTCAGTTGAGTTGTGATTGGCCCTAACACTCCTGCTACCATTGTAGACCACTCTACAAATATATTATATGCAAATACCACCGTCAAGATTATGTTTTTGGATTGCTGAGTGCAGAAGCCAAAAAAGCCATTTTTACATAATATGATAAGCTAGCTCACAACTGGTCACACATGTTTTTATACATTTCCTATTATACATATTCAAATGGAAAGAAAACTAAATACTTCTTTTGGCTTCACTCTGTCCATTTTTGTAAATAACACAATATCTAATAAGTTTTGCGGCGATTACCACGCAGGAGGAGTAGTATATGTATATGATGGTTAGCCGTTTCAAGTTTGTTGGTCTGTAAAATAACACCATAAACCGATATCCCTACGTGGTGGTCATTATGTCTTTCTTCATGTTACAGTTTTCCCATCTGCCCATAATCTGTTGTTTGTCAACCACCGCAGGTCCTCAGCAGTGGTATCATTAGAGTCCGAAGGAGAGTGCTTCAAGCCACCAACGAGCCATTTGCCATCAGATCGTTGTCATCAACACCTTTTCCTGTTGTTGACCTCACCTTTTCCTACAGGCAGCAGCTCTTCTTTCATAACACATTCCACAAGTGACAGTGGCAAAAAAAAGTTGAATTCGAAAAAAGGGAATTTTCATATAGCACACTATAGAAGCCGCAAAAAGTCATTAGGAGGCAATGTGCCTGTGTGTGCAAGTCAGCAACTTGTGGCGTGGCACATGAATGAGGTATGACAAAAGAAAGGAAAACCGCAAAACGAATAAGATTTTTTCTCTCTAGTGTTCATCTTCATCCATCCGTTGCTCACAATGGGATTTTTTCGTATTAAAGAATCCCAATCTCGATTATCGTCATACAGCTGAAAACCTCATCACATCAGAGATATGTAGAGTGGAGTCATCGTCATCTCCGCCGCCGAGTTTCCTCGAACTATTTTGGTTGTTTAGTCAGAGCGTCACTTTTCTGACGAAATATTATCATATCGCGGCGCTTATACACATGAGCACATGACAAATGACATGGGCAGGTAGTGATCTGACTGAGCCGAATAGTCTGATGTGAGAGTAGTGCCAGGTACTTTCTTAGAGTTGTAAGTTAGGCAAAACGATGATCAGGTATCTCTGAGATTGGGATTGCAGTCATCAACTGTGACTCCGTTTTTATGAGTCAGTTTCGTAAAAAAAGAAGGATTACTTGTGGCGAGTTGAGAGAGTATGGTGCATTTAGGAGACACAGGCTAGTAGAATAGGAGGCTGGGGTAAGACGCACTTGCATATTACTACGCTCGCACACAAAGAGTGCAACAAAGTAAATCTATCGTGCATTCCCTAACATTGACTCTAGTATAGGCAGTGTGTGGAATAATAAGGAAAGTGCATTTCATGCAAGGCTGCATTCATAATGATCACTAGCATTGCACCGCATTTCAGTGTGCAGCAGTCTCATTCTCGCATAGTCCATCAGTTTTTTGTGACTGCACATTATTATTATTATTTTTAAGGCTGTTAACGCAGGGAATGAGTAGTGTGGACCAATTTTGGCGGAGGTGCTTTGAACCCAATGAGTCGAGTTTTTGTTGAGGCTTTCGGCTCCACTCACGTTGTTTAGTTACATTTTTATGCTCACTTTTTCCCGTTATCTCAACTGCCGACGGATTAAATCAAGTTTTTTTTATTCTTTTGGGGGATCTTAAATGAACTGATTGGAACTTTTTTAAGCGGCTATATTTATTTGTTAAAAATTCTAGTTTCATATTCTCAAATCCAAAAGTGAAGGCAGACTTGATTGCTCAACCAGAGTGGAATGTGGCTAAATTAACACTCGACCGGAATCTGAGGAGGAACTGTGCAAATTAAGTGCGAACTGCTCTTGATGCATCACTCGAGCCAAAGTGGATTTGTTCTTGTTTAAAGAAGCAATTACTGTGCTTGGTTGGTGGTGTGCCTTGCGTGCGTGCATGTTCTCAATCATTTCGTGCTAGTGCACTTACATTTTCCAAATACAAAACGGAATTACAAATGTGAATGGTGAGCTCATCGTAATAATTTCTTCCAGGAGTGGAATGAGAGTCATCCGAATCGAAGGAGACCAGATACCAACTACAACAACAAAGGTGTAGCAACAAAGCGGAATATTCTAGCACCCTGTGTGGTTTTGTGGATCTATAAAAGTGGACAGAAAACCAACATGTCTCAACCGAAAAACACCGGATCGAGGCTTGCTCAAATGCAGGTAAGCAGTGCACCACTAGATTTATGTCAATATATATGCATACACTAGCTAGTCTAGAATCATCGCTGGAATTGTCCATTACCCTCATTTTGAGACTTTTTTACACGATGTACGTACACATATATTACGCATGAATAATTACAACCGATCCATGCTGGACTTTTGCATGGAATTACATATAGACCGGTTGGATGGCATTTATGGGCTTAAATGAGTGGACCGTGTGCTTGACATGCAATCATTACCGATGTTAGTACCAAAGTTTCCATCGAATAGGTAAAAAGTGAGAACTAGGAAGGGACAGCGAATGAAGGTAGCGTTTACACGACACATTATGTTGCTCATGAAATGAATGGCACTATCTAGGTCTTTGGTTAACAATGCAAGTGGCGCTGTCGGAGAAGGAAATCGTGGTAGTAGGCCAAGCCAATTCAAAAAGAAACTACCCGATATTAGGCCATTTTTTAGTATAGATATACATCTTATGATTGAATCATGTCATAGTTGACTGTGGCCTGCATGGCATATCAAGAGCAGCTGTGCATACTTATAGTTGAATACCCAAATTGGATGTGTCAGATTGCAAAAATCTTGGAAAGGGGGTTTGAGGACATGAACCGCCTCTTTGTAGCCAGTATCATTTACCACTATTTGGGTTGGCGACATTTGATCATACAGCGTTTCAAGACCTTGTGGCCCCTGTCTCACGGGCGAGTCACAACTTTGTAAATAGTAAATGTCCACAAGTCCACACGTGTGAGCTGTTCAGATATTCAGAAGAGCTGGGTAAAATAATTCGTTTATTTTCAAACATCAACCGTACCATAGCTCATCGCCGACTATTCGGATAATTCAGAGTTCACGTGGGCATCTTAAATACATGGAAAAAGTGAGCAGTGGACAAAAATAGCGACGACAAATTATCGTCTGGTTTTCCATTCACTCTCCCAAGGTCTCCAATTTGGTCTCATAATTTTTTCATGTTAATCAGAAAAGCGGAAGAGATTTCGATCGATTATAAATCGGCTTCCTTCTTGTGAAATTCGTTTTTGTCCAATTGCCAATTGAAAACTAAAGCTTAATGTAAGCTATACACTAATGGAATAACAAACAGCGTGGTAGATGGAGTTTTTGGTTTGACCACACGTCTTGGAGTGGAGTACAAGGTTGTGAGCTATTGAAGAGGAGACCTTTCTTTCCCATTTTTTAACTGTTGGATTTACCTTAAAGGGTGAACTTCAATGTATCAAAATCTGTTTGACGACAATGAGGTGTAGGCAGGTGGATGTTGACGAGCGATAGTAAACTCACCGTCAGTCAACCATTATGATTTTAATGGTCAGTCAGTACGCTCACAGAGATTATATGGCTGTGTAGCAAAAAAAAAAAAAAACTTTCGTCAAAGATTTTCTGTTTTTTTGCAGCCTCACCTTTACAATTCTTGCGTTGTTACCTTTTTCCAATTAAGGGCAGATGAAATACGGAGAACGCCTCCTTCATTTTATATGTTTTCTACCGTTCAAGGACTTTTGTTCCTTCTTTTCAAAACAAATTCGAGACAAGACGGACGAGTGAATCATCATCGCTGTAATCACACGGTGCACAGGATATAATGACAGCCTGATGCGCAGCAAATTGAGTCCAGCGGTGAGCCCTATACTGTCCACACAGGTGCATAATATAATAAAATCCTTGTATGTGCATCCCAAGTTTACTTGGCTGAACTGATGCGTTCTTTTTGGAAATGTCGCAACTTTATAAACCTAAAATTATTGTAAAATTGCGTACACCATTAGAATTGTCAAAGTTTTCCATTTAGACCATTTCAATGGGGTCCTTTGGTTCTCATTTGCGTCACCCTTCGAAAGGAAAACAAATTCCTAATTTAATTCTAGAATTTGTCAATGTTTATACATATGTCATGTCCCACACAAATCCATATTGTTTCGGCTGATGAGTGTGTTGTGTCACAGGTAATTTTCCATTTTTTTTTTGGTTAAGAAAGCTATTACATTTGGGAAAAAAGTATTGTTTGGAACGTTCAACTTTCAATTTCACGACAAAATCCTATACCTCCATGGAGTAACTCCATTTGTCATTTCTAATTTTTCTACATTTTTCATCAAGCCCTTGTCAGCAGGACTGCTCGTTGTCGCAAAACATCCATTCTGTTTTGGTTGGCTGACATTGACGCAAATGGAAAAGCATTCATCGCTCGATAGGTAGGTATATATTCTCTGCACTAGCTCAATTCAATAGCCCTCCATCTGGTTCGTCCGTTTCTGGTTGAATGCTTCCAATTTTGGCGAAAATAATTTTCATGTCCTCTGAATCCACTCTGAGCCAACGAACTATATTGGCTTTGGCTCGCTTTTATTTGTCGTCGTGTCCTTTCTCATATTCTCCCTGTTTAATTGCTCCTTGTCATTTTATTGTCATAATTTTTGTCGCCGTTTAGCCAGCAGCCACACTCTCCACCGCACCTTGTCGCCACATTGCATTGCGTCACGTGCAATTACCCAACTTTTCTTTGTTAATGATTGTTGGTGGAGCAATTGAGACGGTGGTGGTGTCTTTTCGTTCTTTCCTGTATATTCGGTGCTCAATGCAATGTTCACAATAACAGCTCCTTTAATTTCACAATGAATAAAAGATACTCGCACGCGGTCAAACCATTTTTCTTATAACACTGACCTTGTCCCGTGTTGGCTCTTCTGTTTAATCGATTTCATCTTCAATTCACTCCACTAAATGTCAAATATTCTTCAGAATATAGCAAACAACAATAATCGTAGTACGGAATTTAGGTACTTGCTAAATTTTAACTCGGGTGATTTTTGCCGATAACGTTTTCCTTGCAAAAATGCGATACAGGTACAGAATATAGTTGTTTGTCCAGTGAAAAGACAGTTTTTTTTTGCAAAAATGCGGTTGTCCCATATTTTTCTCTAAAAACGTATATTTATTCCATCAATTTCTAGCTTTCAGATAAAAATCAATAAAAAATATTAAAAGAAAATGGAAGGCCATGGAGGAGCTGGAGTCCTTTTGACTGACAAAAACACCCACATATTTGCTGTTTGAGAAAAAAAAATTCAAATTTAATGTAATGAAAAAATGATATAGCGCACCGCATTCTACTCTTGAAAATGTGTCTTGGTCCAAATGCAATAGACACAAGTGTAAACGGAAGTGGAAAAGGATAAGGGAAGGTCATGACCGTGAATGTCATTAAAAACTGTTTGCCGAACAAAGTGCAATTATTATAATGTATCTGTAAAACCATATGGGTCCATAAAGGATGCCGGTATTAGCCTTTAAATTGAATGAATGTCAAGACAAATGTCCTCAAGAAAATGTCTAGGACATGGGCACTTTTCATCTAAGTAAGCCACCAAGTCCTTTTTAGTACAAGCAATTTGGTGCGAAGAAGTGCCTCTTCTCCTCTCTCGCCCTTTGAAGTTCACCAGCTTTTTGACGTTAAAAAATGTTTGGTTGGGTGGTGCACCATATGCGTTCTTGACATTCACAATGAGTATCAGTTGCAGCCTTGTTCTGCTCATATATCACATCAGAGTGATACATAAATCTTGGCTTGTGATTTGCGGAATATATTAACACATTCGCCGTTTGAAGGACAAAGATCATCATATTATTCCACCTGCGGTATGTACTTTGCTCATGATTTATTGCCATTTCTCTTTCCATTTCACTCCGCCGTCTCCGTTTACTTACTGCTGAGAGTGCTGACATTTGCGTGCATAACTCACCCCCGCGCACAGCCGGTAAAATGTAGCTTCGCATTTTGTCTGACGTGTTCGGAAGCTTTTGTTACTTTCGATTGGCAAAAATCCACTGGGGAAAAAGTAAATCAGGATTTTTAGATAAAGTGCCGTCCGGATATTGGAATTTGCCATGAACTCCAGTCCACAGTTTTCAACAATAATACCTAAGCATCAATAGTGGGTTTGTAAAACCGTAGAGAAAATCATACCCGCACTGGTTATCTGAATGCAATACAGGCGGTATTTTAATTTTGTCAATTGAAATCTGCCCAGACAGGAAACGATAATATCCAGCGGACAACGTATCGTAAACATCGCATTAAAATTAGTTCCAAATGGGCCGGGAGGGAGTTGTCATTTCACAATTTGACAATGGCGTGATGTTGTGATACGACGTGGTCATGCGGAAGGTATACATTCTGACATTTTCTCAAACGAAATCTATCAACGTTTTGGTAAACATTTTTGTCTTTTGCTCTTCCCAAGCATCACAAGCACGTATTTCGAATTCAGTTTTCATTATGCGAAACTTCCCATAAAAAGGAAAAGACATGGGATTTTTGGCAAACAAAATAACTTATTTAAGGCTAACTCAAGTGCTTTCAACTTCAAACTTGAGTTTTTTTTCAAGAGAATGGACATACAGTGTAGGAATCGATTGGCCTTGGTTGAATACTACAACTGCTCAAATTCTGCACATTTGGAAGGAGCATATGGAGAATCCCTAATTCAGTTTGATTTTGCGACAGAATTGATAGTTTTTTTCTCGTGAATTTGATAGTAGAGATAGGAGGTTCATTCGGTAGCGTATATAAAATACGCGAGGATGAGTCATATTATTACATGTTTTTCATTTTATGACTGCTTGCCACGCTATATTTTTATACGAAGGATGGGTTGGTTAAGCAATATTCGTATAAGGCTTGAAAGTGTTGGTCTTACCGACCGAACCAACATTCCTCTTTGCGCAATACAAACCGTTTTCTCCGTTGGCTTATCTTCCTGGAGAAATTACCATGTACGTATCGGACATTATAGACATTACAGGTTTGTCATAGTCGAATGCCTAAATGTACAAAATTTTCTGCCCATTCCACTCTCCGAGGAAAAATGTGTACACAACGTATGTAGTAATTCAATGTTGTAAGCACATATATACTTTTTTTCTAGTTTCATTTCCTCCCTTTCCCTCGTTTACTCCTCACACGTCCACCTGCCCGCTGTCAGTTTTTTCCATTATTTCCTCCACTCTTTGTGCTATTCTTTTGTGTACTTTTTCACAAAAGGGGTATACATTACTTGGCTGTCGCGTTCCAGACCAGCACTTTTTCTCACTACATACATGCTTGCTATATAATAATATCCTTCCTGTTATATATAAGGGTATATCGGTTACCCACCTTTCAATCAATGCCCCTATCTAGACAAAAACGGCAACACATACCACCTCGTTCACTTTTCTTTCAAAGTTTACACACACTTCATGCATGGGCCGTTCTAACGTGCGAAAAAAAACTCAAGTGGCTTGGGTGCTTTCACTCCTCCAGAAGAGAAAGAAAATGCCAGTGTTTGTGAACTTGTCCAGTTGTGTAGAGGCAGGCAGCGGCACGTTACGTTGTAGTCGGAGAAAACTGTCCTTGTGTTTGTAGTGGTAGAAAGCAAGTGAGTTAAATGCATATATGACACGTCATAGGAATTCGCGAAACAGTTGACGATAGAAAGAGATACACCATTCGTAAATTATTTGTGTACCTGTACTCTTTTTACTACACTTTTTATTGCTTTTCTCTCTGTGGTTTGTGGAAACCGTCTTTGGGCTTTAGTGCGATATTTAGTGGAAATTTATTACCAACCCTGTCGTTTATAATTTACTCAAATACCTCTATAGTATATCAACTTTGTCTCGGGAACACTTGCAAATATTTCGGGGTTTGTTGAGCAAACCCGGATATAGGTACGCAATAGAGGCGATTTTTGCGACAGGTTGAGCATCTTTGCAAATCTGCTCTTTAAAGTGGGTTGACGAAACAAGTGTTTTTATAGTCTCCGCTTTGTGTTTTCAGTATTCTTGAAAAAAAGTGTTTTGTCTGCTAGTACCTGAAGTGACGACGACGCGACGGGATCCAAATCTTCCTTACTTCTTGTATTGCGGGTGATTAACGTGAGCATTATTACTCCTTCTGTCTGATTCTTTGTCTCGTTTCATCAGGAGATGCAAGCTTTTTAGGTGTGACACGGATCCATTGTGATGCGCCTGTTCTGCTCCAAAAAGAGGAACAAGGAATTTATGGTGTCCAATTGTCATTAGAATTGCGAAACTGAAACTGCATTCAAAAGGTGATAACCACCTACGACTTATATGCTTAATGCTAGCAAGGTGTACTACTAATTTGTCATAAAAGCCCGGTGGTGATGAGGTCGTTTACCTGAAGGATACACCTTTTTCGAGGTGATTTGCGAGTAGGATGAAAATGGAGTAATGTTCCAATAAAAATTCAGAAATCCTAAAACCCAGTACCTGATTTATTGACAGAAAACTCTAAATATTACCAAATCACCTGTCTATACTGTGCCATATTTGGATCAGCTCAATATTGACTCTCCATCCAACGTCAAGTGAATAAGCTGCTTCAGTTTTTTCTAGGTGGTACTAAAAGTCGACTGCACGGTGTATAGCATACCGTTTTGGATCCCTTTTCATAAGGAAATTGACTGCGGCAATGAGACTTTTAGGACATCCAAGTTTTCATGAGTTTTGCACACGAACCATAACCGCAGCAGCAATAGAGTGATCCACTCGGAGTGACAGGTGATCGTGCAATTGTTCTCTCTCTCTCTCGAGTTGTAAGCACCACCAGCGATCCAAATTGTTTCACAATAAATTACACACCTTTTTGACATGGTTGAAACGGTCCGTCCGTAGAATATACGGGAAACGGGACGAGAAATTATGGAGTCGTATATGGGCATGTATATGACAAGAACTCCGAGTACCCGCTCTATTGAAGACTCTATCATTAAGGTATATTCACACAAAACGATGTAACATATATAATCTTCTACGATATGCAAATGTGTGCAGGTGAACAATCACGGCATTAATTTAATCTCGCACAGCGTAACACAATTATTATATTTTTGCATAGGATGGTTGTCAAAATCATGTTTTGCTCACTGCTCCTGTCCTTCTCATCCCATTACCCCCTTTAAATCCCCCTGACATATTGTGTATCATTTTAGCAGAAAAGACATTTATATTTTGTTATTGCATCACCACCAGAAAATATAATGCCAACTTTACAAATGCTGCCAACAATAGCAGGACTAGTTTTTGTGATGGACAGCAACAATGAGTCATAAATCCAAGTGTTGTGAAGATCAGCTCAGTGTAGAAAAAGTCTAAAAACACCCACGCGTCAGCAGAGAGAGCCATGTACAAAAAAAAACGAATTAATTGCTTCACCTACCTGACATCACGATAATGAGGGTTTTTTATGGGGTTATGAAGCCAAATAAGCTAATCAGACTGCAGGCTATATTCAAAAAACGTGATAGGTATTCTAGGTGGCATGGGAGTCGAAGCGTTTTTTTTTGTACCTAAATTATATAGTCTGTTTTAGATCCCAATCTTTTGCCAACCTTTTAGTCTACTCTCCTTGCCATATTGGATAAAGGTTATATGTTATATGATGATATAGGAGCATCCAGTTATTTGTTTACTCAAAAAGTTTGGATTTTTAATTGCATTTTTGGAGTGCATTTTTAGCACCTCGTGTTTCGAAATACGTATATGTGATGGGGGAGGGATGGGAAGGAGATAATGAGTTGGCAAAAAATGGGAGTGATGAATTTCATCAAATTGGGCATTGTTATCCTCTGCAGCTGACAGAAAGAGGCACACCACTCGAGCTTTGTTACTAATGGGCCGTATCAAGGAGGGTCCCTCCTTTGAGGAACATATTGTTTTCAAAACAATTTTTTTTTCTTCTTCCTACCTCTGTGTTGTTGAATTTTGTACACACAACTCAGATCACAGTTTCAATCAAGTCGTGGTTGATATGATAAGGAACAAATACATATATATATAGTTTTTTGGTTGCATGACTGATATGCTTAACGCATTGTAATTTGGGTTTGATTAAAAATGATGATGATGAGGCATGATGGGAGAAAGAGGTGTGTAGCCTGTGTGCAGGTGGTTAAAGTTTATACCCACTTGTTTTCAGTGTTGCATGATGTTGCATGTTTGATGCGTGTGAAGCACACACACATGAGGCTTTTAAGTGATTGATTTTCCTGTTTTTAAAATAAAAAAATAGTCCTTACGACACTGTGTTATTATATTATATTCCCTACAGGCTCAATTCCAACAGAAACAAATGCAGGAGAAGGAAGCCAAGCTGTTACAAATGTTGGATAGTCAGCAGCAGAAAGCGTTGCAGAAAGCAGCTCTGTAACGGAGTGCTCCCTTCCAACAGATATTCCTCAAATATCAACAACAACAATAATAACAATTTACTCATGAACAGCAATAATACCGTGACGGCTAATGTAGGGGCTGGAAAGGTAGGTCCACAAGTCCACATTATGTTATCTTTGTTTTGTCTCCAGTGGGGTTCATATGTCAAGTGCATTGCAGGGGTATAAAAAACGATTGATTTTCGTTTCGTTTTTGTGCTATATACATAATAGGTCCGTCAAATGTTTGAGGAACGGAGACGAGGGATGGTCAACGGGACAATGAGCAGTAATAGCACAAACGGGTATGGAAGTAGGAACGGTGCTCTAACGGGGATTGACAAAGGTCATCCTTTGGAACCCCTTGTGGTGACTAACACGAACAACAAGAGTCGGAGCTCGAGTAGCAAAAGTGACCCAGCTAATTATGGGACGAATGGGATGCGTAATACACAAGTACCTCCAATGATGAAGCCCGCTAACCTGGGCTCAAACAATCGAGCAGCTTCCTTGAATAGGGACCGGAGTGTTTCCAGAGAGTCTCCAGCTCCGGCTGGAAACAACCATTCAGTATCAACAGTGTCGAGTGCAAACAGCACGGCGAGCGGTGGAAGTAAGCCATATCATCAACGACAGCAGCACAAGTCAAGTGCCAGTCATCCACCACCGCCGCCTCCTAACGTGGAAGACAGTTACCATGACTACATCACTCCATTACCGACCACAACAAAATATTCGGACTATGCTCAGGAGCTGGAGAAACGGGAAAATGCACTGGCCACCAAGCTGAAAAGGACACAGATCTCCGCTACCTCGCCTGATGATTATGCTTCCACTGCTGGAGGGAGAGGTAGCCCTACTCACAAGTCCTCGTCCCCGACTCAGAGATCTTCTGGAGCTAGTTCTCCCACGAGACCCAACAGCAAGTCCCCTACCACAATGGTAATTATTATTGTGCAAAACTACTACGTTAAATCATCATTCACTTTACGTTTCTACCTGGTCATTAGGCTGGATTGGAGTATCGCTATAAACCAATGTTTGGGATATTTCATTTCTTTGACAATTAAGTAACCCGAATCTAATGAGCTTTTCTTGCTAGATTTATGAAGTAGTTGAGCTCAATAGGCTATAAAAGTATGAACCTACTTGCATATTACGTCATTCAACCCATTATATGACATTTCTAAAGATTTCACAATGTGTTGGAGCGAAAGGCGTAAACTATAAGCCCGAGTGCAATGCTCCAAGACAGAGTCTACTGCATTGAACATTTCATTGCATTAACCTGGAACACGGTTGTTGCATACCATTTATGCACTTCCTGGACAAACTTTTTTTTGTATCCATTCATTTTCTTTGCTATTATGCACAAAGCACAAAACAAAATTGCGACTAACAGGTCAATGTTTTGATGGCAGATTGCTCGAGTCACTTTTTCTCCAAAAATACCACAAAACTCAGAGCAGGAAGCAATTTCCTCATTGTCGCCACATTTTTTTTCGCTAATACACTAAGTTAGGTTTAACGCAATCACAGAGCAGAAATGAATGGGCTAGTGTGAACAATGTGAACATTTTATTCAAAAATTATAGAGCATATATACGCTGTAGCATAATGTGCTTGTGAGCCAGACCGAGGAAGTGTTACAGCAAAAATTAACTTTGTCTGTGAAACACTCGGCGATATATAATGATTATCATAACTGCTTTCACTTTCTTCGCCCCATGCTATTATCACCCGTGCATGCCGTTCACTCTGAGATTAGGTGCACCATTTTGCAAAATCACACATTTATATCTTATTAGCCTAACTGCACCTTTGAATTAAAGCAATTACGAGCACAGAGAACTGTAATTGGAATGCTAGTACAAAACTCGTAAACCATTTAGCACTTATTCCCTTGATTATATATTTATCTTTATCAGAAATTTAATTTGAGTCATTTAAGATATTTTGCAAACTACCTTCAACAGAATCAACTTTTCATGTGCATTCTCTTGCTTGCATGGTCTGTGTCAAACTATCACTTCGCCCCACGACGAGCATCTTGCTATTATTATGCCTACGCGAATTTATCATAAACTTTGCAGCGACAATGCACCATGCAGTGTGGTTATAGGAGAATTAATTTTTCCAACTCATTAAAATCATTTCACTTTCTTTTCAATTAAAACCATAAAGTTGTTAGCTTTATCTATATAGATCCCAAAGGTTGTGTGCAGGAAGGTTCCCCCTGTGAAAAGGGTTTCTTCTGTGTGCTTAATAATTCATCAGGGTATAAATCGCATAGGATGTACCTACTTGAGACTTCAAATTATGAAATACTATACTATATACTATTAACTGTGATTTAAGGTTTTGTGTAGGAACTTTGCGAAGGTGTAATTTTGTGGTATTTTTGCTATGCTCTGCTTTCCGTCGGTTGAGCACCCATGCACAACGTTTACTACCACCACTATTAGTTAGTAAAGTGCGTGAGGGTTTTGCTTCAAATTGTATGCCTACTTATTAGAGATTACCCAAGGTGGTGGTGTGCACTATGTTATACATATTATGTGGGGAGAGTCAGATTACGCATTTTGATCAGACAGACGCTTTTTGTTTCTAATAAAAGGAGTGTATATAGTGTGCGTGAATTGGTGCATGTGGGTGGTTATACCTTTGTTCACACTTGCTCTTTTTATGTGGATTCGATATTATTACGCAAATTGACGCAAATCTTCACAAAGATAGATCAGGTTTTTTTTTTGGTAAAGTAGCACTGACGTTTTATGCCATTTCCGTGCCACATTGTTTACACGCGGTGTTATGTCAAAAGTGTTTTTTGTTGCACAATCACATTCTCACATCAAGGAATAATATTTTGTGACTTGAGTGTGGTCTTTGTGACGGGATTATGCTACCTGATATGTCTGATCAAATTATGCATGCAAAGTATATATTGCAAAAAAGCATGTTATTATGCACAAGCCTTGTTCTACGTGGAGTGCATTCTGAATATGAATTGGGTTAGCCACCTATTTATTTATTTAGGTCGCTTCTTTTACGCTTACATTTTCTCATTTTTTCCCTACTTTACGCATTCTTTGCATTTTGGTTTTGTTTTGTTTTTGCATCATCACTTGCTTTTTATTATTGTTTAAATAGAGCACTGTAAACACACCAGGAGCACGTGCTGTTGGGCGATCGCCGGTGTCAACTTCCACCCCACCAAGGGTTGGCACTAGCTCGGTGAAAAAGGTGACATGACGAGATCAAAAATGACTTGACAAACAAGAAAAATTTAATTTCGTTTGACTTATTGTGTCATAGCTGCTCAGCATGAGATGAGATACATCACGTTTCCATTGTTTTGTTTTTGCTATTTAGAAGGGTGGTCCATCCTCAACGATTATTAAGAGCAAGCCAGCACCCCCTCCACGCAGCTCAACAGGACCACCTCCAGGTCTGGACGAGTGTAAAATCTGCGGTAGATACTTTGCCCCTGATCGAATTCAGAAACATGAGCAGATTTGTAAAAAGACGAGCACGAAGAAACGGAAAGTGTTTGATCCTACCAAAATGAGAATGCAAGGGACTGAGGCTGAGCCGTACATACGGGTTGTGTCTGCAAAGCCGAATAAACCTGCTCCTGCGGCTGCAGCGGTATTACAATAACTATCTCGATGTTAATCAAATATATTTGAGTAGTATATAATTGGTGTATTCATTTCCGGTATGTTCCTAGCAGGCGAAAAAGCAAGACTGGCGTAAGAAACACGAGGACTTCATAGCTACAATTCGTGCTGCGAAAGAGTATCAAGCTCACGTTGCCAAAGGAGGGGATCCCAAAGACTTGCCTCCGCCGCCTCCAACTGATACATCAGACTATGTCCAATGTCCATACTGCAATCGCAAGTTTAGTGAAGGAGCTGCCGAAAGACATATTCCCAAATGCAAAAATATCAAGTCTAACAAACGCTGAAAATAACCATTTCCAGTAAAAAAGTAATTATGTATGAATGGATGCGCTGTGATTATGAATTTTCCACTGAATACGGCCCTCGTTCGTTAGGAGGAGGAACTGATCGTGAATCTCGTTCGTGATAAAAGCAGAGAGGAGTCAGTCATTTAAAAAAAATCGTATTTGATAACTAATATTACAGGAACGAAGTTCTGTCTTTCTCAAAACGGTTACGTCGTTGTAGATGTTATACGTGCATGTATTTTCAGATGAGATGTGAAATTGAAAGTGGCTATATATTATATAATAACTATATATATGTACTTTATACTTTACGTTTATTAATAATCGGTGATTTTACAATGGTTTCTAATTTCCGTACTGACCATGTTTAACGAGAGACTCATAATATGCTCTCGACTAAAAAATATATAGAATATGTAATCACACTGTAATTGTTTGTAAGTCTAATACGAAAATGCAACTTTAATTTTGAAATAACATTCGGAGGGGTGGAAAGCTGGTAGAGTTCATTTTGTATTACTTCATTGTATTTCACAAATGTGATAACAAGCGATAAATACTCCGAGATTTGGTCGAGCCGTGCGTGACTATATTGACTATACGTTCATATTTGATTGTGTGGGATTCCCAAGTTCGTTTTGATTGAAGAATACATAATAACCAGTATATCATAATGAAAGTAAGCATCTCTACATCTTACATACTGAATCTAGTACGACCATTTAAAACCCCACATTTCCAATTAAAAATGCGGATAAAATCACTAAATAGCATCCCAAAGTAGACTATCTGGATATGGACTTTTTCCCTTATGGATGAACATGCAAGTTTCCGTTTTTGTAAACCTGTAGTGGTTTCAACTTATAATACACGGGTATATACTCCCTGTCCATCAACTTGGCTTCTGGATGGTTCAGATCCAAGGTCCCGAATTGGGGTGTATACAGAGCTCGTAAAGTCGGTATGTTGTGGTAGAAAGTAGCTTCGCTATTTAGCAAATCCTGATTGGCTGGGTCGAAATCAATCAACACGAGTTTCCTCAAATTCTTCAAATCCTTCAAAAATGATAGCGAACCCCGGAATCCAAATAACTTGAGATTCCTCAATTTAAATGCATTGATTTTGGATCGCTTTAAGCTGGAACAGGAAACAGTTTTCTCCGGGCTAATTCTACCTTGAAGTAGTCTCGAAACGTCAAGGGATGGTGACGGAATGAACTTGGATTCCAGGTAGAAACCCAACGCAAGTGTGTGAAGAGTAGGGTCGCAACTTTTCAATGCGGACTGGATAATTTTAAAGCAAGCTTTCGAGCTTTGTTCCCAGCTCATTTCAAAAATATCCAGGTAAAGAGCTGCTAATGGGAACCCTGCTCCACTGATTAATTTAAACACGTCCTGGACCACACCCTCGGTTATTGCTAATTTTAAACTTGTCAGTTGGAAAGACCATTTGTCGGGATGAGAGAAAATTGTGAAAAACTTGCTGTAACATTTATAATAATCCGGATCGAAAAATTGGAGGTTTGGCGCATTTTGAAGTATTTCGTAATGCAACCAATCTGTAATTTCAGAAGCGAAATTCCAAGCTACAAGTCTAAATGCCTTCAATTTATTTAGTTGTGGGACACTTATATCCTTTTCTACTGATTCCACGGCAGTGGTGGCGCTTTCTCTCTTATTATCAGCTACGCTGCATGTGCATACTGGACGTGTACGGGAGACATTGACAGTTAACACGGTGCTAATGTCTATTGAAAACCCCTGGAGTTCTGTTAAGTGAAATAGCATTCTGGCCACGGCCCTCACAATTTCAACCAAGATGCTTGACTCTCCAGAGTACAAAATTATTTTAATGTTTAGATATTTAATGAGGGAGCCGTACACACGGATCACCTCAATGGCAGAAGTAATCATTTTCGATATTGAAGCTGTCGTTTCTCGTTTTCTCACCACTAATGTTAGACCCACTATACGGGACGGAAATGGGTTCCCAAAAAACGCACTGCGAATTATTTCCTCGTTCCGTTCGGCATATATGCAGGATTGGGCTTCCAGCAATACCAGATTACTTGATGTCAGCATATCCAAACCGAATTTCCAAAGTTTGCAAACCATTCTCGCCCGTAACAATGATTGTGTGTCTAATTGCTGAAGCACTCTACTCAAAACCTGAAATACACGCCACGATTCCATTAATTTAGCCAATTTCAGACATAACTACCAGTATTAGAATAAAATTCAAGTCAATTATACAATACATTACCCTGGGCGTCAACAATGGATTCGTCTCTGCACAAATGGCTCTCCATTTCCGACAAACTTGTCGACACGTTGACAGGCTACTGGAGTCAAGATGGATGAAAATCTTTTCCAGTACCTCAGGCGAAAATGAATTTAAATTCATGGCTGGTAATTCTGTACTAAACAAAACTTGTTTCTGTCGTGTAAAAATCAATCACTCGTAATGAAACTCTAATTTCCAATCTCAGAAATGAAAAATGTCCAACCCAGAATCCTGGATCAATCTTTAAGTTTTGTATCATTCCAGTAGTTCCAGAGTGAAACTCAAGGCCACCATCCTTTCTGCTTTCCCCGGAACAGATTGTGTAAACAGTATATGCTGAGCATGCTATTGAATACTACAGTCTGCCTGCATAACAGTAGATACCACAGAGAGGATACGGAGAAAAGCATCTATCCGATGGTTGACGCAACAGTTCCATAAAGAAAGTAACTACATATACCTAGGCATATGACATAGACTGGAGAAAACCGTATGGGTAACTTTATTCGAGTCTCTCTCTCTCCAACAACGCATAATAATATTACAAATGAGAGATTTAAATTAAATGTTTTGCTAATATTAGCTTTCATATAAAAAATCAGTGTATTCTCAAAATGTATGTGTAAATGATATTAATTAAATGGAACGATTTTAGCAACGCAACGTAACTCGATGCCCTCGTGACTTACAACGGTGACCATTCCTGACCAAATTCGACACGTTATTATCATTGTCCGTTGGCTACGACTGGAGATTGCACCTTGTTAGATCGTGCGTTATTGGTCAGCGTCAGAAAAGATGTTAAATCCTCCCACAAAGGTAAAAGCGGCTCATTTTCACTAGCTGCAATAACCTCTGTGGAGCACTTGTAGAGATCATTATGGACATCTTCCTGCGTCCGGTCAGCATCGATCACCTGTCAGGGATCCCAAGATTTTAAATGAATTTGCGTGCATGACCGTTTCGGCAAGAGTTTCATCATTTCTACGAAATTTACTTCTGGTACTACAATACTATACTGGTACCTTCCAATAGTTTGGCTCCTGAATGCGAAGGAAAACCTCCCTGACTTTTTCTTGAAACTCGGTCCGCTCATATCGCTCCTGTCCGAAATCCCCACGTCGGGAGGC
Organism: Dicranocentrus wangi; assembly: GCA_036850665.1. Taxonomy (NCBI): domain Eukaryota; kingdom Metazoa; phylum Arthropoda; class Collembola; order Entomobryomorpha; family Entomobryidae; genus Dicranocentrus; species Dicranocentrus wangi. Next base: position 41,143 of record JAANSN010000360.1, on the reverse strand, counting down.
AGCTTCCTTACTTAAATTTAGGAAAAAAACCGTGTCAGGTTGAGCCAGTCCGACATCCGGATGCATGCACCACTTCAGGTCCATCCCCTTCAAAAGTTGTAACCCTCATCAGCATAGAACTACAAAACGCTAAAAACGTTATATGTGATAATAATTTAAATCATTTAACGACATACTTTAGCTGCTGAAAAAGCTACTCCAGAGAAAGCATAACGGTCTACTATCACAGTCGTTCCACTGAACAAAGCGTGGCGGATTTTTGGTCTATTAAAATGACACAAAACAACAACATTTTTTAATTTTTTCAATACTAGGAATTTTTTGGAGAACTTTCAGCTTTGCTCAAACTTACGCAACTTCCCACCGGTTTGCCGAAAAAAGGAGGTGGACAGTTTGATCAGATAGGTCCTTTGTGCCCTTCAAATATTCATTAATAACCTTTCCAATTTCTGTGGTCCTATCTGGAACACAACATGTTTCCCAATTACCTATATATCTCCCACACAATCGGCCATCATCCCTACCCACTCGTCTTATCTTATTATTCTTACAGTGATGATTTAACAACCCTCCAGGGCACTCACTCACCTGGAAATGCAAACAGCTGAGCAGGCTTTCCAGCCTTGTTCAGTGCTTCCACGAGCAGTTGACACTGTGTGGACTTGCCAGCCTTGTCACATCCTTCCAGCGCAATTAGTGCACCTCGTTTTCCAACGTCATTCGTAGGATGATTAGAGTTTCCGGTTGTGTCTGACATTTTGCTAAACTCTCTACCACCGACACCGTTTCCAATCACCACCACCGCTTCCGGCACCTTTGCAAATTTAGTTGAAGCTACTCCAAAAATTCTACTAAAGCTCATAAATTTGCTAGAGACAAAATTTAGTTTTACAATACAATAAATTTTCAAGGATTTTAGCACCACAGCACCAGTGTCAACGCCTCCTCCGGTCTTATTAAAACTTATTGAGCTTCCAAATAATAATATAATCTACGCAGATAAATTTGGAGTAAATTTACAATCGAACAAAACAAAGGGACACAATTGCCGGATGTCAAATTTGCGGAGCCTTTTTTTGTTTTTGTGGAGGCAAGTCATATTTTGTTTACGTTCACGTGCATGCCGTGTGTGTGTGTGGCTGTTCGCTCGTGTGCATTTCGTGGAGGCACATGTGACTGCACCATCGAGTGGCTCAGAGGTGCGGGAGTGGACCACAGCTCCCAAATCCCTTGTTTACTACTCCAAAAAGTCATTTTGGCTGAGGTGGTCGTATTGCTGTTGGTGGTGGTCCATCAAAATAATAATTGTCTGACATTTTTCGTCAGTCACCGACCTACCGGTCACCGGTGGCAAAATCAGTTACTACTGGTTTGTAAACAGACGACAGTTTTGAAGTTGCAGTGACGAGGATATGGCCAAATCACAAAAGAAACGGAAAGGGACAAAGGAGCCGGAGAAGGATGAGGGATTCCAGTTGAGACCTGAGGTGTATTTAAGACTTGTGTCACTGATTCACATCCTGGTGGCCCCCCTGACGAAGGTGGAAGAAAGCTTCAATATGCAGGCCATTCATGACGTGTTGTTCCACCGGGGAGATCTTGCAAAGGTTGCAATGATTGGAAATCAATAATTTTTTTAAAACGCAGATGCATGATGGTGGAAATTATGTAGTCTTTCTCTAATTTATGCATATTATTTTGTGAAATTTCAGTATGACCATCTGGAGTTTCCTGGCGTTGTTCCAAGAACCTTCATAGGTCCAATTATTATTGCCGGGTTATCTGCACCTGCTGTTGTAGCAGCCCAGCAGTTCTTTAGCAAATTTGCTGCACAAATTATCGGTATGTTTTCTTTCAGTATATTAATATTTTTTGTTCATTTGAAAGTTGTGACTGTGAAACTGATTTTAATGGTGTTAATTTGCAGTTCGACTTTGCCTGAGTGAACTGGTCATTCGCGCATTCCAGCTGTTCCGAGAAGGGGTTTCTAAAGAGTTTGGGAAGACGGTTGGAATATGGCTAGTGGCAATCACGGTTTCTCAGTTTCATTTCATGTTTTACATGGGAAGGACGCTCCCTAACATTATGGCTCTGCCTGGAGGTGAATTATTTGTGTTTTATGAATTTGGATGCTTTTACTAACTGAAGAAATCGTTTATATTAATTGATCGTATTGTTGTAGCTCTCCTGGCGATCCACTTCTGGATGAAAGGAGACCACCCAAAGTTCATCATGATGTCCGCCTTTGATGCTATAATCTTCAGATCTGAACTTGCGCTCCTCTTTGGGATTCTTTTGTTGATGGAGTTGTTTTCTGGAAGACTTTCATTTTTTAAGTTAGTGCTGAATACTCTAATACACCACACTTCACTTGCGCTTATCGTAAATATTCTGGAGGTGTGTTTATGTTTTTTTGTTTCTTAGAGGTTTGATGTATGGCATTGTCTGCGGAATCGTTTGCTTGGCGTGGACAATAACAATCGACACAATATTTTGGAGGCGCACGTTATGGCCCGAAGGAGAGGTTTTGTGGTTCAACACAGTTCAGAATCAAAGTCATAAGTGGGGAGTACGTCCTACATCCTTTTGAACTATATCCATCCAAGTTGATCATATGCTAAATCTTATTTTATTTTTTAAATTGTAGACACACCCTTTCCTCTGGTACTTTTATTCAGCCCTTCCTAACAATCGACACAATATTTTGGAGGCGCACGTTATGGCCCGAAGGAGAGGTTTTGTGGTTCAACACAGTTCAGAATCAAAGTCATAAGTGGGGAGTACGTCCTACATCTGCATCCTTTTGAACTATATCCATCCAAGTTGATCATATGCTAAATTATGATTTTTTTAAAATTGTAGACACACCCTTTCCTCTGGTACTTTTATTCAGCCCTTCCTAAGAGCACTGGCTAGTTCGACGCTGCTAATCCCTGCTGGAATGTACCTGTCGTCAAGAGCTCGTGTTTTGGTCATCCCATGTATATGCTTCGTCTTCCTGTATTCGTTCCTACCCCACAAGGAACTTCGATTTATTATCTACGTCATTCCCGTTTTGAATGTTGCTGCAGCGATTGCCTGCGACATGCTTTGGAAGAAGCGGGGGAAAAACTTTTTGTGGGCTCTAGCCAGCGTAGGTCTAATTTTTCATCTCGTTCTAAATGGAGTTATTTCCACTGGATTACTGGTCATTTCAAGCAAAAACTATCCAGGAGGAAACGCTCTTTTGAAACTTCACCAGTTGGAACACCTCTCATCACCTGTTAACGTCCATATTGACGTTTTCTCAGCTCAGACTGGTGTATCCCGCTTCTTGGAGTTGTCCCCGTACTGGAAGTACAATAAAACGGAAGGTCTGGCTAGGGGCAGTTCCGACATTTTCCTTTTCAGTCATTTACTTGTAGAAGCTGAAGATGTGGAGGAAAGGCTAACCTATTTCAAAACGCATGAGATCCTCGTGTCAGAGGAGGGGTATGCGGGAATCGACTTTGTATTGAATCGCGCTCCACCTATTTCGATCAAGTCAGAACCAAAGGTGTTGGTGCTCAAGAAAAACAAGTGAATTCAACTCATTTTGGCTGTGGCTGTGGTGTGCCAAACATTCCTGTTTTTAGCCAAGTTGCTCGTGCAAGCTTATTTTATTGGTGTAATGTGCTGTGATACAGATTATACGAAACTTTTTTTTGTTTTTGTTATTTAATAAATCCCATAATCTGCGATTTCAATCTAATGTTTGCAACATTATTCAGTGTACATAGCGTTATGTAAAGTTTTGCATTTGTGCGTGATTAATGCTTCCGATTGCTATATAGCTTCATTACTTACGCGTAACATGATATGAATTTTATGTCTTCTCAGTTTAATACTTTTTTGTGCACCGAGTGTGCATAGGTAATATTTTTTTAACAGAGAGATGTGTAGCGTACATTTCTCAGCTTTAATTTCGTTGGCTAACAAGCAATCATTCAACATTAGGAGGATCCAGTCAGATCATCAACTACCACACCGGATACGTAATCTGATCCCGTGTTGCTCCCAATAATTTATACCTTGGGATTCCCACAATTAGAAGATTTTGCAATTCTCATCGTTTCGTACTTTTTAATGGTGTTCTTAAGTGAATAGAACTAGTCAGGGTAATAATAATAACAAAATGCATAAAAATCAGTGAGGATCAAGATTTTGCAAAGATTAGAGTAAGAGGTATGCAGCTTAAATGTGTTAAAATGGAACTGTGCTGTACTCCTGGTCGTCCATCATGTCTAGCCAGATGTGTAACAAAAGTGTTTTATTGCGTTGATGCATTGTGTAGCACATAATGCATGCATTTTTTCCGCAAAATCAAGAAAATATATGATATTTCGTTACAGTGCATCAGCTTCACGGGCTGATAAACCGAAAAAAAATATAACAACTGTTGAAATATTTCGCCCAACCTCGGGACAGTTATTACACCCATATATAATTTTAATTAAAAAAATCATATAACCTTATGATTATTATTAATTTCAGCTGAACATTTTCATTTATCTCTTTATTACCGCTTCCCTACTAACAATGTTGCATCTTCTTGATGAGGTGTGGATGGTGGTGGGCAAGTCTTTCCTGGTATGCACACACCGTGAGAATTTGAATTCTCATCCTATTTGTTAGGTCTAATCTTTGAACATCAACTCTGCGCAATGTCAATACCCACACCTGGTTCAACTTTTCTCAGACACTTTTACATTTTTTGATCTTTTCTCCTTTCCTTTGTTTTGACAATTGCCATTTCTCATTTCGCCTCATTTCATGCCTGATGTCAGCCACGGACACTTGTTCAGACCCTGTTGTCACTTTTAATGAGAATAATCTGAATCCGTGATAACACTGAAATTATGGGATTTTTGCGAAGGATAATTTCGAAAACAATGTGCAACTTTTTTCCTTATTTCGTTCAGTTGTATACGTTTATTGTGCATGTTGTGTCAACAAATCTAACAAAAAGCTATAAACCACGATATCTCATGATTGATTGCATTTAGCACTAACAAGACTGCATATAACACACCGGATGTAATATGATAACGTGAAACATGCAGTGTGGGTGGCTGAAAATCTTGCTTGGTGGCTAATTCGGAATGCTTCCTTTCAAAAAATGACCTTTTTTAAAGCATTAATATTTTTATATTATTATATATTTCCTCCTATTTCCTAAACCCATTTTATATCTCGCTCAAAAACGCAAAATGAAATTAACCCCCTTGTTTTAGAAAACACACAGTCAGAAAAAGAATGCATTATTTGCGTCTAACGGCAGGTGGAAGGATGTTGTATTTTACATTCATTCTCTAAACCACACAGACCGACGCTAATAATCTCTGCTCTTGTTAGCGAAATTCGGAATGCATGCATGCAGGATTTAACATTAAACCAGAACCAAAAAAGCCACTTCACATCATAATATTCACATCAGCAAAAAACCCAACCAACTATATTATATACCAACTTCATATTTGTAAAGTTCTGATATCCTTGTCAAGTCTCAAATAATTAGCTTAACCAGCCACATAATGGTATGGCCTTATGACACGCAAGCAATTTGTAACATTTTTTTATATCAATTCCAACATGAAAAATTCTGGTTTGGGTGAAAAACGGGAGAGGTTGATTCACGACAGAGAAGCGTGTGTTTGGGTATGCGGGCATGCAAACGAATGCGTTTAAGGTAGAACAGATACACACATAATAGTAATCTGTCTGTCCCATTGTTTGTTTTTCTCATCGTTTGATCTCTACGGAAGTGACTTTACACAAAATCAAAAAACGTTTTGTTTGTTAATAGTATATAGCTCGAAATAATACACATTTTAATGACCACATCGGCCAAAAACATCTATCATCACAACTCAAAAGTAGTGAACAAAACGGACGGGCCAAAACGGCACATCCACATATAATTTCCTGCTTTGCTACCCCTAAATTGCTACCCCCTGAAAAAAACTATTTGTTTTTAAAAAGTTCCTTTTCATTCAATCATTCATCAGAGCCAGCCTCTTCTCCTTTTTGCATTCATTTGTCCAAAGCCCAACCAAACCCGCCTTGTTTGGCGTTCGTGAAGATCGGAATCGTTTGTAATTACAGTAATTGAGCTTGTTAGAGCCGTGGCAATTTGTTATTTTGTGAAACGACCATTTAATCTGGTGGTCGAGGGAGCTCCATCCGCTATACTCTTCCGACTGAAACCTAAACTCAAAGACAATACCTATGAAACCTGGCATTTTTCCATAATATTATATTATTTGCCCATGTGTTGTTGTTGTCCCTGTCTGCGCAAGCCATCACACGACTGTCGATTTTTGTATTATTGACAGCAGCAGCCCACTTTGAGCCTGCTCATTTTACCTCCGAAGAAATTTCTCATCTCATCATGCTCATGATCACTGCCAGAAAATTACAGAGTTGTAAATGGAAATTAAACGATCAAGATAAGCTGCGAAGCTTTTTACCTGATCGATCTGTGTAAAACATTTTTTTCCTCCTACTTTGCTACATGGATTGCTTGCATTTCATGCATTTGACGAAGCCCCACAACATGACTCAAAAACTACTAGAGATTATAAACCATGTTGTGTACCTCCTCATTTTTCCCAAGTTTTTCAACTTAAAAATTTGCCATTTCCATTACAAATGAGTTCGTGCAAAACAAGCATGCACGACTAATAATAAGTTTTGTGATATTAGCATTCCTTGAGCAAATAGTGAAAGGTAAGCAATCATTAAAATGGCTACCTTTATTCCTGCCTCCGCTTGGTTTCATTTCATGCAAGTTTTGTTTGGCTCACTCAAATTTCCATTCTCAAAAAGTGTCAGCAGGTAAACGTCAATCATGCGCCGAACACAATAAATGCCTGCCTCCATTGTTTTGTCAGTTTTCACATAATTTTGTAACAGATTCTCATAAGCGCAGCAGCAGCATCAAAAACCTATTGAAAGGTGAAATTATCCTGAGAAAATATGATTTTGTAACGGTAAAACTGAGAGAATGCAAGAGCCAAGTGATCGTCTCAACTCGCCCCAAACCCAAATCTGATTCGATTTAAAGGAGATTTTGTGGATGGATGCAAAAAAACCTGGCAAGACGCACGTATATTTTTTGCTACCTTCGACCCCAAATGAAAAGAATGAGCATGCTAATCACATAAAATCTAAAATTCCAATAATTTCCATTGTTAAAAGGGCACCCACTCTGTCAGCCCGAATGAGTTTAAGAAATGAATGAATCAGCATGATTATCGAGCTCCGAGAAAGTTCAAAAATATAAATAATATAATGCGATGTGATATATCCACGTAAAAAAATTATGTAGGGTTATCGGCTCTCTGAAACCATTTATGTTTTAATACTCTCATAAAAAGATGATTTAAAATGGAAACATTCCTTTGCCCGCTGCGCAAGCAAACAGGAGCAACACGCTACACGGATATAAGTATATTGGCCAACCGGCTCATATTGAATGTGGCATTTTTACTAACTCCTTCAGCACAAAAATGCAGAGTAAAATGCAAATGTGGAAAAAGCAGTCTTATTAGACTCTCACATGTCTTTATTATTCACAGATCAGTTTCCAACTTTTTTTTCGCCAAATACTACATTTTTTATACTTTTATCCAAGATTATAATACACACTTGGATTTGAATACAAGCCAAAATACAATCCTAGCTATTCTTTGGTAAAACTGTGAAAAAATTATGCCTAAAAGTAGCTGACAGCTTTGCATGAAGTCAGTCAAGCAACAGCAGGAATCAGATTTATTTATTAGCCTTCGTGAATTCATTTTTTTTTTCAGTCTCCCTCTCACATTCTCCATTCACAAGAAGAGACGATAAAAGAGATTTTTTTTAAAAAAAAGAACTAAGTTTGAACAAGGGAACTTTCTTTGTTAAAAACTATAATACGTATATCGTTGAGGAGTCTACAGGGGGGCCAATGTCCATTTGCATAATCAAATAAATATCTCTGCTCTTCTGTCTTGTGCTTCATATATGAGGATTTTTTCTCCCCAGTCAGAACTCATGCAGTCTGAGATGGAGAATAAGGAAGAGTGAAGCCCTCTTTTCAATTCAGTAGTTGTATAAAAATGTGAAAATGTCTTTCAAGACTGAAACTCTTGAATTTTTTCTCTTCTTGTTCTTCATGGATATTATATTCCTCTGCAAAAGATCTCTTGTCCGTCTGTCCGTGAGCATTATGTTTTCTTCTTCTTCTTCTTCTTTTTTGCAGAAAAAGGGCATAAGAGGAGTTGAGTCGAAGTAGACATCCAAGTGCCACTTTGCCTTGCTCATTCCTGCATTTTTACATAGATATCAGCATAAGTGGACGATTATGGTAAATCATGAAAATTTTTTATGCATTCCAGTAGTTTCACTACTGTTTTTTAAAAGTCGTCAAAGATTTATTTCGATACCGTATGGCCGCTACTGTGTTTGCTGTTTGCTGCTGGCTCTTCAGAAAAACGGAAAAACTTCCAAAAAGAAGGGATATTACGATTCCTCGGAAAGAAGTCAGAACAAGAAAGAAGGAAAAAAACTTTTTTACAGGATTTTTCTGTCCATACGTGGCTCTTATGAAAAAAAAACATGTCATATAAGGTTTTTCTCCTCCATTTTCGCGATGATGATGACTGGGATGGGAATGGCAGGAATGTAGCTGCACTACCCCCGAATTTATGTCCATTCTTGAAAATTCCACTTTCAAAAAGCACAGCCAGGATAAAGTCCACTTTATCTTGTGTGCTCAAAGCAAAATGATGACATAGTTTTCCAATGGTCCTCTCCGACAATGGTGACAAGTGGTCCATTTTCCCTTTTTCCTAAGAGCAGGCCCAAAAGAGCAAGTACAGCTGCGAGGATATATATATATAATATATTTTTTTCGCCATTTTTATGTCTTCTCCGTTAGCTGCTCATCCACACAGTGAGCTCATGGACTCAGCTGTTGTGTGTGAGGAAGAGTTTTTAGTGCTGCATCTCCGTGAATATGTACTCACCGACAAAGAAGATATTTCTTTCATTTGTGTATGCCCTGGACAGTAAAGGGCTTTCCCTCGACGAGGAAAAATAAATGGTCTTTTCTTTTAGCTGACAAGGAGATAAACGGGAGTTGAAGTGAAAGTGGCTCAGTTTTTTCCCAGTAGCACTGCTCCCCTTAGACTTAATAGTCCACTCCAGACCAGTTGACAGTTTAAATGGTTGTCTTCAATGAGAATCGTCTTGAGCTTACTTATAAATGCATGAAAAAACAGACTACACGAAACAAAATACATATTTCAACCTTTTTTCAACGGAGGGGAGGAGGGAGGGAGTACACCATCCAAAGTTTATGGATAAAGAGAAAATGTTTAAATTAATTCAGGAAAAAATAAAATACACATTCCCCCAAAAATAGAAAAGAAGAAGTTTGCCATACCGTGCATATTATGATTCTTGGTCTTTTTTTACCGGTGGCGTTTCACTATTTAGCGTATATTACATAACACACACAAACACGCATTGAAATTACAATAAGTCCTTCCTCCCTCTTTCCAAATGACAGGTTGATGGACAAGTAGTGGGGTTTAAAATGGAATCATTCCCATTCTAAAGATGGGTTACCTATTATTATTAAATAGTGAAAAAGAAAAAAAAAGTTTTCTGACAGGATATTCCATTTTTATTGTAGATATCTCTCCAGAGAGAGCCACGATTTGATCGATTTACATCTATTTAAGCAACTAAATGGGTGGCTGGAATAATCCGGGTTGTAATATACCGATAGCAAATAGACTAGGTAAATAATTCACACCACTTATGCATCACATGGATTTTCTTTTCAGTCAGATTCTGTCATCTGATAATCACGTCAGAGTTGGTGTTTGTTAAAGAAGTAGAGAGAGTAGAGGCGAGGCAGGGGAAAAACGTCATTTATCCTAAAAGCCGGTTGGATCCCGGTGTCAGTTTCAATAACTGAGTGATTTCCTCGAAAAATACGAGTTTCCTTTTTCTGATGATGAACGTATAAAAAGTGGAATACTTTTTTTTTGTGTCAATTGGGGTAATAGGATGGCGGAGAGGTATTGTGTGTAGCCATTTCCAGCCTAATGACAGGTTGCCAGTTACCATTCACACTGTTTGCTCACCATATTTAGAACCTAACGGCTTTTCTACAATTTACTCGAATGTTTTTCCTTTTTAAAATAGACTTCACTTTTTGAAATTAGCTGTCACACACGACTATAGAACTATAGAATCCACTTTTAAAAGATGTCTTCGCGTACACTTCGTTTCTATTCCCGGAATAGTATTTTTTGGTTGCCGGAAAAAAACCAGTAAAAATGTGTCGAACGCCTCAAAGTCCAAAATAAAGCAGCCGTATGCAAATAATAGAAAGAAACAGTTTTTTTTTAGAAAAGTTGAGCATGCAATATAATGCATTTTTTTCGTCTTGTGTCGGCGCATGCACCCCACACCCAGGTAAAAGTCCACAAAATACTAATAATTATATTTGCTAGCCACCTCGTTTAAATATTCATAAAGGAAGCATTAGTGTGGTATGTGGGGTAATGATGGCAGATGGTGGCCCAAAAATTAACTTCTGCTCCTCATTTCACCACTTATTTCGCCCAAGCCCAAGATAATCCCTTTGTCTTGGGCGAGCATGCTTAGGCCAGGCGGGTGATGCAGGTGGTGGACAATCTACAATTTGCATTTCTTCACCAAGTCCAATAACATTTTTTCGATTGTTTTAGCCCGGCTGAAACATGAAACGCACTTGAAAAAAAGAGAGTCAATTACATCCCTGCGAGACAAATGAGAAAAACCGAAAAGATGCTTTCATGTCTTCAAGTACCTACTTTTTAAGTAAGACCACTGCGTTTGTTTTGCAGGAAGCCTTTGCCCAACGCCCCAAACCCGAAAAAAACGAAGTGACCAGCACGCAAACAAGAAAATGATAGAGTCAACAGTTGCACTTGTGTAGTTTTACTACTTCGCATTCATGTTCTCAGATATGCAAACTAGTCATTATAGTCAAAGGGCATTCGTCCAAAAATACGCCAAGCTTACCCTTTTTCCCAATTCCCTCTGTCGTAAAATTATTCTTGGCTTTTTTAACGACCAGCTCAAACTCTAAAAACCCCATTCTCTTCTCTGTTCCAAGCGAAATCTGTTCTCTAATCCACCTTTCATATCATTTCCGAATGATTTGCTCCAAAAATTCATTTTTACCATTATTTTTTGGTCGGAAAGTCATCTCTCCCTTTTAATCGCCTCTCCTCTCGTCTCTGAAGTGTGCGTGTGTGTGTGTACTCCGTGCTCAGAATCGTTTTTTACTCACAGTCGTGTTGCCTCTGATTCGAAAAAAAATCTATCCGTATTTCTCCAAATGAGATGGCTCAACGAGCACAAAAAAATCCCCAGGAATCTGTAAATGGCAGCAATGTTAATTTTTCTTCCAGAGAAGAAGGGAAAATGTCTGGATTTTTTCTCCAAAATGAGGAAATATAATGGTCTCGGTAATCATCATCAGACGTTAGGTTGTGTGTTTAAAAAAATGCTATCGTTATGAGTCAGCAATTCCTTGATTCCAGAGAAAAAAGGGGAATCGAGAAAAAAACGACTGTAAATGTCCTGACACTCATTCCATCTTAAGCTGGAGCGATTAACGAAAATTACGTTTGCCAGGCAGGATGACTACTTCACTAAAAAACGGAACGGAGTAAAGGATTATTTTTGAGAATTGAGAAAGAATAGGATCAAATTCCGTTTTTCCCGAATTTTACATTTCACCATGTCCTTTAAAATCTGCTCCGCCCAAAATTGCAGTTCCTCCCATCAATCACTTTCGCTCTCGAAGAAGGTTTAATGGAGTCGAGGTAAATTTCGCACACATTCATCCTCTCTGTTTTATGCAAACCTTTTTGGACAGCCATGGGTTTCGCTTGTGAGCACATAGTTTCCCGTTTTAATTTCCTTAATTGACATATTTGCATTTAAAAGCAGTTATCGCCCATCATACTATTACCCGCCCGTAAAACTTGCAATTATTTCATGAATGTCTAATCCGGTAGACAGGGTGTGTAATTAAACACATTAATAATTCATTTCATCAACATCATTCATGAGATATTATGAAAAAGGCTAAAGAAACAAAGCGCAGAGCGGCCGCTCTCTGATTAGTCCACTTTACATAAATTCATCATCATCGTCATCCCTCTTACTAGGGCTCATTACAATTTACCGACTAAATTTACAGCCTTCATGCGAAAATGCAACGTGAACGTGAATGATATCAAGCATGTCTGACGTACATTGTGAGTGTGATTATGTATGCACATTTTGTATATATTCGCCTGCCAATAATGAAAGATAATTACATGCCTTCGATCCTGATTCCGTTGATGTTTGAACAACAACTCTTTTCTTATTTTATTATTATTTCCGTAAATGAATTAATGGATCATCGATATCTCTTGACAATATAATAATAATAATAGTTATATTATTATTACGCACAATATAATAATAATTATTATATATAGCAATATCCTGACAATCATTCGTAAATATTTTCATTACGTACGTAGGTTTCATCTGCTTGTAGTTTGTCCATACAGTTTAATACTCTTACGCCTACAAAGAAAGAACTCGAATCTAGAATGTCCTCTAAAAATCTATATAGATATATATATATTTTAGTGTTAACGTAAAATACTCACATTAACTTACGTATCAACTTACTTAGTTATTTTATATACTGTACGTTTTGTTGTATAATATACTCTTGACGCCTAGCTATTCACAGATAACGTTTTATATGGTTTATATATATAATATACCCTACATTTAAACTTATATATAAATTACACAGTTGATTACACATTCTTACGCTTTAATCTAAAACTGTACACTCACATTACATGATTCTCATCTTTTCAATCTAATCATAATTAATTAATAATAATAGTTACGCAACTTTACAGTTTTTTTTTGAAAACTGGTATTGTTTATGATTTCACTGTCACACACACTCTTCTTCTCGACCAAAAAAAAGAAACGCACAAAAAAACTTTTTTTTTTCTGCAAATTCGCAAAATCCATTTTCACTCTCTACTTTTTATACACTATACACATTCGATCGACACTCGCTACAAATTAAAAATGTACACTATTTTATGCAATTATCACTGTACACCATTCAGAATTTACACCTTTTGTCGTACCTGTAGACTTAGGTACATGTAAAACCTTGGATTATTATATACTTTTTTTAGTAAACAGCGATTACGAAACTTAAAATCTATAGTTTTTTACGTAAAATTCGAAGTAAACTGTTCATTTTTTCAAAATTAAAAACTTGTGTGTCTATATCTTTTGTGTTACTTATCTCAACAAGGTCGACCAGAAGATGAACATTTCAGCCTGAGATACACAGGATATTTTATTATTATACTATGTACGTATTTTAAAATAGGGGTTGGTTGGCTTCAATAAAAACGGAAAGAAAAAACGGAACTGTCAATTTAAGACATGTCGAGTTTGAGGGGTAATGGGGGACAGAACTGCTTTGATGATGAGATACTAAAAAACATTATTTGCATTGTTTGCAATGCAAGCGAATACACCTGTCCTCTGTAGCCAACTATAGGCTGAAAAAGTGAAAAGGATTGATTGAACGCAATTAAGCTTATATATTTTTACCGAGGTTTTTCTCGTTCCCTTTTGATGGTAAGCAACTTATATATAAATACACTGTTTTTAACAATAAATACCCTGTTGATAAGATTACGCTGCGTATTGAAAAAGTGTGTCGTGTGTGAAGAAATTGAAACATAAGAGCAAGAATTCTTTTTTTCTTTCGTATATTCATGTCACAGATTTGTTTTCAAAAAGAATCAATTTTGAATTTTGTCATTCATTTTTTAGTGTTTATAAGAAGAAGCATCAAATATTATACGGATTTCCTTTTCCAGTGTCTAAAATCGTATATCTTGTTTTTCACAGATTTGTAATTTTGTTTTCAGGAAATGAAATGAAAGCTTGTGATTTCATATATAATTTTTTTACAAGTCTAAAAAGTGTTGATAGTATACTTGACGAAAGCGAAAGATTTTTTTTTGCATTTTTTGTGCCATGCATATATATATATATATATATTCATATTGTGTGTGGCAAAAAGTTTCTTACAAGTTAATCGTATATCTTCAGAAGTCACATTGGTTATTTCGGTGTGTGTATCAAATTTTTCCCCAAAGTTTTCAATAGAAATGATAGTAATAGTAGTATAGTTTATAGTAGTATATAGAGTAGTGTATTTATATTTAGAAATAGTTCAAGTGTATAGCCTACACAAAAGTCTAGTATAGCTAGAGTGTTAAAAAGCTTGTAGTAAAAAAAGACAGGTAACCAATTCAATATTTTATATTATACTGCTCATTCTCAGTCAACAAACACAACGCAATCCTTAATATTAGTTCGGTGTGCCCCCTTTTTCGGGATTTTTTGATTGATTTTATTTTTAAATTTTTCCTGTATATTTACTCCTGTTTTTTAGCAACCTCTGAAATCAACACGTAGGGATCATATTTAAATTAAAAAAAGAAGAAGAAATTGGAGATACTACTGCTGGGTCGGGATGCTGATGATGACATTCTCTCAAAGCGAAGCGAAAGATATTTTTAAAGATATAGTTTTTCTCTTTCAATTTTTGTTTTTATTGTGGAAGAACCAAGATCTCTTTGTTCATGTCCTCCGTCATAATTTTCATGAGTTGTTTTTGGCATTTTTTGGTATATTCCGCAGGATATACACGTGTTAAGTCGTGATCCAGTTCCCATGTTTCATATCTCCCCAGTAGCGTATCGTATATATTTCCGTCATCAAATATATTAATTTTTTTTCTCCTCCCAAAAAGAAAACCCAACACGGGTTTTATCCTCCTCCCGTTAAAAACACCAACAACATAGTTTAAAACTACAGATAAGAATGTGATTAGTCCAGTGGATAAAGAACGACACTAGTTTCTTAGAATATTTAAATAAAAAAACGGGTAACATTTCTCAATTTTCTTTTCAGACAGACGCACTCTATAAAAACGTAGTTACTTTGGCCGCGGTTGTGTATGTATCCTTTCATTTAAGGTATCTATATATTTAAAATGTTCAAAAGTGTTGTCCAACCTCTCTCATGTTGTTGCTCAAATAAAAAGTTGCGTTTTCACCTTCGGTCCATCCAATAAGTTGAACCGAATCGAACTTATTACCTTTTTCTACAAATTACGAGCACTGTTTTTTCGTTTGTTGTCTAAATATACGCTGCTTTCATTTACGATACGAAAAAGGGGTCCGTCTCTCTAAAAAGAACTCGGTTTTCCTAAAAATTCTCTCAAAAGACTAACTAATATATAATTTAGCTAAAAACTTGGAAGATTAATTGACTTGATCGTTTCATTCGTGTTATTTCACTTGTGTTCATTTCATTGCATTCTCATCTGAACCCACACGTCGATCTCCAAACTTCAAAAACCATATATTTTTTTTATACAGTTCAACTCTATTCAATATTATATGTTGGCTAGTATTTAATATTTCTTTCCTCGTGTCTCTCTCTCTATATGATTTTATTGTGTAAAAACGTTTCATTTTTTAAATTAACGATGATTGTTTCAAACTTGGACTTTGCTAAATAAAAAACTTTTTCTTCTTCTTCTTCTTCCCCTTAGTTTCTCTTCCTCTATCTGGTTTCCATTTATAGTTTACATAACATGACGGTACGGTAGGTAAAGTGGTTGATTTGTTAAATTTAATCTATACATATGTATTTTTACGCTAAAAAATTTTCCAGCTTGAGGAACAGGGCTTGATGGCGGGATGATGCATATGAAGGAGGTGAAGAAGAAGAGGGGCTAATGTGAATTTTAATGTCCACATTACATTACACAACACTCCGTTTATATATTTTCCTCTTCTGGTTGGCTATTGAGGTTCCCCTTGCCAAAAGCTGGTTGGTTGATGGTGGTGGTTATATAGGAACCTGAAATCAGGAATAAAAGAGAGAAAAGAAATTAATTCCTTTAATTCATTTTGATCTGATGGACTGATAAAGAAATTTACATTTAGATCGTCATCATCATTATTAAGCACACAGGCAGAGGATGCAAGGTACACCGAACATAAAAAAAATATTATATGGCTCAGGCAGGAGCTAGCTACATGGCTGCGCGGCAAGAGAGCAAGGTGCGTAGCCAACAGGTCGTAAAGAAACAGAGAATCTCTTAGTCCAGAAGCAGGGGAAAAATAAGATGAATTGCTTTTTGAGAAATAATAACAAAAAGGGTTAATAGATCAAGTTTTTTTTCTCTTCAGGAGTTTAAAATATATAGGGATGTAAGTTTGATATGATATGGTTTTATCATTGGCAATAAAACTTCAAAAAGTGCCATCATACATGTCTACACGTAGCTTTACTATAAAAAAAACACGGGGGAAGTCGTGTTAGTTTGATGGGATTGGGGTTAACTAAAATGAAATGGATGATAGTGATAGCTCATGGTTAACTTGCTACCAAAAAAACTCTCTTATATTTCTTACTTGTGTATATAAAGATATCCACTTTCTTCGGATATTTTATATTACTCCATAAATCATACAATCAGACTGATCTAATCGTCCTGTCGTATATATAATATTAAAGGAAAGTTGGTTGTGCTGCTTTCTTGAAAAAGCCTATCTCACCTTAAAAATCTCAAGTGCATATAAAAGTAGTAGTAGTTCGTTTTTAATCTACCCACATATTTTAATGGAGGATATCTGTATCTCAGCCACCTAATTTTCTTTTATTTCATGAAAAATTGAGATTTCCAAAGGAAAATATATAGCCAAAGTTGGGCTTGATACAAATTAGAAATTATAAAAGTGGTGAGGGGTGAGGAGAGTGGCGAGCATTTAATAATTTGGGAGAAAAAAAGCCCAAAGTATCAGAGTTGTGTGTTGCAGGGCCCAGTTGAAAAAAAAACATAGGTATAATATAGAGAGTGGCAACGGGAAATTCATTCCGTGACTGGATAACATTTTGAGGCAAAGTAGTGGATTGCTGCGGCTGGTGGATCCAACCAATAGTGAAATAATAGCTGGTTTCTGGTAGCCGAAACCTCAAATGAGAAATACCTGCCCAACTACTTACTAATCATTTTGGTGGAGCTACAGCCCTCAATTATTTTTGCCTCTGGTAAAGGAATAACGTGAGAGGGTCACAACCAACTATCAACATATCATCCATCGTGTAGGTATCAAAAAACAATTGAGTCTGGGCTTTCGAGGGCTGCTTTCTGGGTGCTACAAGTTTTTTCTCGATATGGAAATTGGGGATGATGATGGGGAAAACTCGGTGAGTTAATTATGTTTTAAAGGAGTTGAAACGGGGAAGCTATCGCGGTTCAACCGGCATGCTCTCTCTACTACCTTTACATATTCCGAACTCCTATACCAACTTTTTTTCCTCTCATTTTCTTGTAAACCCTCACTCGCTCGGACACAACTTTTACGCAAAAGCAGCCATGTTGTATATGAATATAAGCAATTCCTCTGACTGGATACGAAGGAGTAGAAAAGGAGGCGATATTTTTGTTGAAAAATCCTTTGACAAGCTAATTTATCGTTGTGCTCTATCATTATTACACCAACGTGAACAGCAGCAACAGCACAATTACAACAGTGCAATCTATCATATACCCATACATTTGTAAATTATTACTTGTTCCCCATTTCTCCTACACAAAGTCACAGAGAGAGAGAGAGAAAAAAAACGAAACGTTCGTCATCACGTCATCAGTTTCGGTTTATGGAAAACTGTGATAAAAATCCCTCTGATAATCCTACCGACTCCAGCTTTGCGACAAAAAAGTGGTGGGATGGGTTGAGCGTGCATTTTTTTTATATAAAAGAACTATTTAAAAATGCATTAAGACGCTTGATTGAAAGAACCACCACCAAACAGACTAATTATACCAGAGGAAAAACACTGGACTAGTTTTTTTTCTTTGAATAGCTGGGGAGATAATGTATAATGAAAAGATATGGATTTTTAGATTTCATCACGAAAAAAGGAAACAGGATGCCGAAAAATGTTTTAAAACTTTTCTGAAAACTCATTCTTTCTGCTATTATTACCCCTTGTAATAACTTTTTTTCTAGTAGTAGAACCTCTCTGACTGAGTCTAACATTTTTTTTTTGAAGGAGACTAAGTAAAATTTTTTGAAGTTGTGGTTATGTGAATGTAAGCCAAGCCACACATTCTTTACGGGGGAAAAAACCATGCTGCCAGGATGGAAGTAGGGAGAGCGAGAGAAAAAAAGAGGAAATTTTTGAAAAAATAATGAGTTTCTATTGCTGCACATGATCCAAGTTGTTCGTGACGGGTTAGATGGATTTATGCCTGTTTTTTAATGTAAAATTCATCATAATGCTCATCATCACTAATGAGAGAGCTTAGCAGGGACAGTACAGCACAAGGCGAAATGAGTTAACACGGGCGAGATGAGTTTTCTTTTTTTCTCTCTCTCTCTCTCTCCCCGTTTTCCTTCTTCCAACAATTCCCATTGTCAGTATATAACTTTTTAGCCTGAGTGAGCCCGTTAATTTTCACACGCCGGAATTCCAGATAAAACTTTAATGACTTTTTTCTCCTCTCTCATATATTGCTTTTCGCTTTTGTGTATACACACTTTACATTACATTGTATTTAATACTCTGTATCACATACATTTCCTCCGAACCCTCTCCGCCTACATATTTTTTTCCCTTCTCCCTGCTTTTCCAGGGCACGGATGCCTGAATGGTTTCTGTGTGTTTTTTTTAGAAAAAAAGAGGAGAAAAACCAAAAAACGATCCAATCGTGATGTTTAGGCACACACTGTTTGAGAATGAAACAAGAGGGTTCAAAACACAGATTCAGGAAGAAGAAAAAAAACATGATGATGAATACTTTCTCGAATGGGAAAAGTGGAAGAAGAGAAAAAATGTATTTGAAAATGAGGTTGGAATGAATTGTATTCATATGCATATACATGATATTATATTCCGAACAGAATAAAAAAAACTTCTTTTTTTCTCTCTCCATGTATCATTTTCCTTTTCTGCTTTCATTAGCCATCCATCCAAATGGGCTGTAGCAACAGCGGATGGTGGTGGTGGTGGTGGTGCCTATATCGGATTACATACTTTGAGATTACAAGAAAATAAATGGAATTCCAGAAGGAATATAATACTATGCGAGTAGTGCTAGGATTTTACTAGAAGGGATATTGCCTGCCTGCCCCCACCAAAATAAAATAATAATGGGGGAAAATATCTGCACAGTGGAAAAGCTGTGTGTAGTGTGTACTATGCTATGTGGAGAGATTCATCCAGTCCAATAGAGAAATAGATGAATGAATGGCTGAAAATGAAACATTCTGAATCTTTCGGATTCCAGGATGGATCCAAGATTCCATCGCCAGATCAGTGAAATGCCGAGGCAAGCGGTTTTTCCCTTTCATTATTTCTACACAGTCACATATGCACAAATCCAATCCGCCTCCGTCTTAATATAAACCCATAAAGCCTTTTATCTACACACTTATAAGTATGGAGTTTGGAGGAACAGATGAAGAAGAAGAAAAAGAAAAAAAAAACTGTAATTTCTCCAAAAACCATTTTCCTCCTTGATTACGTACATACATACTCAGAGTTCCACTGGCTCCATCGCCGCTTTTTTGTCTTTTTCCCATTTTTTCCGGAAAGTCAGCAGATTTGCGAATGCAGATAGAAAAAAATGATCAGACTCTCTCTCTG
>JAANSN010000360.1:0-21229 GCA_036850665.1 Dicranocentrus wangi | reverse complement strand
CTCTCTCTCTGCGTGGATGCAGAATGATATTACTTTTAATGCAAAGTGCACTGCGTAGGCAACTTCTTGTTCGGATGATTTGATGAGACGGAGAGAGGAGAGGAGAGGAAAAGAAGAAGAAAAAAAATTGAAAATGAGGTTTTGGGAACCGACGGCCCTAGAAATATCTTTTCCATCCAATCCGTCCCTGTTTTTCTGGTTGGATTGAGGAGATTTCTGTGTGGGATCCTATCTGATGAAGCGCATCTGTTTCCAGTCTACAGTTGAAGCCGCCTTCTATCAAAATCATGCCTAATACAATGTATATCATCATCATCCCCAAGCCTGCGAATATGACGCATAAAAAATTGTACTATAAAACTAACTTGTAGTCTCAGAAAAAAATAATCTTGTCGCTCTTTTCCTCGCGTGTATACTGTTGGTATATAGCACGCATTAACATAACCGCAACAGCATAATAATTTTATTTGATGCCAAGTCAAGTTTTTTTTCTCTCCTTTCGTATGGTCCTCATAGCGCTTCTCCTGTGTGTGTGCACTGCCATATTGGATGAAACTTTTCCGAGACGATCATGATGGTGATACGAAGCATAAAATAAAATGTCATGTATGCAAATCCAAATTTGGAAGTGAACCGCCATAATATTAAATCATAATGAAAATCTAGTAAAGCTCAGAGCTCTTAAAAGGCAGCATGAAAGCAGGGAAAGCTCGATCTCTTTTGATTTTTCAATTTTCTTGCATAATTTACTTTTCTAGAGTAAGATGACTGATGATGACTCAGTCTCGTCAGTCCAATTATTATTACACAACTTACCTTATAGATTAGACGGGAGGAAGGAGACAATTAAAACGGGTTGATGAAGCACACTTGCGTTCATTCTCAAATCAACAAGGGTAGACGTTTTGTAGTGGTAGTGGTAGTAGTAGTATATGTAGTAGAGTTTTTTTCTTCTCGGTAGAGTTGTATAGTCCTTAACATCATCCACGTAGCTTGGTTTTTTCATATATTAATTAAATATTATATATCTGCTATATAGTTATCCATTAGGAGACCGCTGGTTTTTAAATGTGATGTCCATAATACTGGGGTGGGTATTGGTACGCCTCGTTGTGGTAGTCAGTCGGAGGCCGGTGCATCATATGCTGTCCGTCCATCATGTAGCCCATCGAACCATCCGGACTGTATGCCCCACCTGGAGCACCGTGAGGAGGGAACACTACGTTAAAAATAGTTTCTTCGAATAAGCGCACAAAATGTATTGGAACATTTGTGTACGTTATATATACAACTAGACTACTACTGAATTACTAACAAAAATTACTTTTATTTCCGCTCACGCAATCCCTTCCCCTCAACTCAACTCAAGAAGGAAGAAAAAAAAATTACACATGTATTTTATGTTTATGACTCGGCTGCTGGCGTGGTGGTGCAATAGATTGTGATGTGAACCTTATGATTCGTGTGTGCGCAAGGAAGGGGTAGCAGACAATGTGCAACTCCCCCATTTCATTTTCATTATTGTGTACACAATTTTCCTCTGTTATTATGCTCCTTCGTGTACCTTCACTTTGGCTGGCTGGGTTGTCACTCAAGTCAACTCAGTCACTCACTCTCCCGGTGCAGGCAACCGTGTAGGAAATGGAGGAAAAACAGAAGAGAGAGAGAGAAAAAAATGTCCGTCATTTTGTCGTCCTCCTTTTCCCCCTTCATTATTATTAAAGTTTACATCGAGTAATGACTGCAAATAGAGTGTGCATGCACATCCAACAAAAATCCAACTAGGCACACAATAATATGCGTGTATATTGTATGTATGCTAAAATATGTGCACAGTGTTTCGTTTCTCCTCCCGCGAGCCTCTTTTCATTGGATGGTATAAGCAGTGGCTGGAAAGGAGAGGAGAAGTGGTCATGCAATGGGAAAAAAGTGTCCGGAGAGTGGACATACATGTCGGCCATGATAGACATTTCCCATTTTTGGCCCACTGCTTTGCATTTTACCTTAACTAGCTTGGATCAGTTGCATGCACTCCTCACTATCTCATTTGACAGATGGAATAATTGCTGAGAATATAAAGAGCTAGTAGCAGCATTGTTAGCCAATTAAATAAGTTATTGATGTACTTTTTGGGTCAACCATCGCCCAACGAAAAAAAACATTCCACGAGCAGAACAATATAATATAGCCATCCATGTTGGCTACTAGTTTTTGCACGAGCATAGCACGAGGAAAATGGTGAAAAAAATGTAGGTAAAAAGTTTTTTTTTCTTGCTCCAAAATAGATACACGATATTATAGAGTATCACTCTGTGCCGGTTTTTTTCCTCCTGTCTCTTGGAAATCTCGAGATTTATGAGGAGATATGCATCTGTTTTTTAGGGAAAATGCTTCGTCTCATGTTCAGGAGCAGCGGAGTGCTTGGCCAGAGTGGCAGTGGCAGTAAAGCAAAGAGATAAATGGGCTTGAAGAGGTGTTAGGAGAGCCATTAGACTGACCCAACTAAAAATCCAGCCTTTTTTTTCTCTCTCTCTCTCCTCTCCTCCATCCAGAAAAACTGTATACTCGTTCGTATTCCTCTATTTGTCTATCTGCTGCTGCTGCAGAGATGATGCTAAGCCATATCGGATGAAAATCCATAGTATTTGGAAAATGGAAGCAAATCCGAAAAATACCAGCCCATTACTTCTCCATATGAATGAACCCATATCATTCGGCTTTGTTTTCAGCCAGTGTGTATGGGGGAGAGAGAAAATATGTATTTTCTATGTACATATTTCGAGAGAAGGGTGGAATCCAGGGGAAGTAAAAGTGGAAGGAAAGAGGAAGGATGCCCATTGTCAGAATCAGGATGGTTGAGAGGTGAAAGATGAGTCCTTTGGGTTCACTCTTATCCATAACCATTGAAAAAAAACTCCCTCTCTCTCGCTCCATATATATATATTTACCTTCTAAACCACTGTAACCACCACACCACCGCCTCCACCTCCTACAACAAAAGCAACACATAATGCACACCTCGATCTCTTTAGAGAGATAGATAGCAAGTCATATCTCCTCTTTTTCGGGAGAAAAAAAAGTTTTTGTTGTTGGAAAGTAGTAAAGCTGACTGGTGGCGGCGGTGGTGGTGTTGTTGTGTGTAAGATTTGATACCACTTTGGACTTTTTTCCTCCCTATTATTCTCTCCGAGTGGCCGATATGTTTGTTAAGTGCTTTTTTCTCCGGTGATGAATGCAGCTTTAGCTCTAGTTAAGTAACCAGCAAAAGCCGTGTGTACGAGGGAAAAAATCTCTAAAAAATCCCTTTTTGCATCCCATTTTTTCGCAGGGTGGAAAATGAAGAGGAATTTTCCGAATGTCATAAAATAGGGAAATATGAAGTGTACAACATGCGTAATGCGTACTGTGTATCTCTGAAAGTGAAGTAGTAACTTTGCTAATGCCCAAAAGAGGGGGAGGAGGAGGAGGAGAGGTGCGTGCTCTGGTAGCATATGGGTTTCATGACGGATGATGATGGTTCCCTCCAGAAACCTTTTTCCCTCTTATAATGAGGCAATTAGCACTCAAGAGAGCAACGCATCATATCATCCTATGACCACCACCACACCAGCATAGCACCATTTTTCCTTATTTCTCCACACAGCCAGAGTCGGAGTGTATCCCTATTAGACTCACAAAACTTTTCCCCGGACCACTTTCCACTGCGCGCGAGTGAAAACCGAGAAGGGATTACATTTCCATTGCAGTGTTATTATTGCCAATGATATCATTACTAGTTGGTGGAGCAGCATTTTACTACTTCCAGTTTACTCACGGCCTTGGAAGAAGAAAAAGCACACGCTTGTACATGTTTCCAACGCACACTGATCCCATAATGGAGCTGTAGGTATGCTGCACCTTGTGCGTTCTCCTCGTTTCATTTACCATCATCTTTTGTAAGAGCCTCGGCAGTATCGACATGGAGTTTATATGTTATCAAAGGAAAATGACAGCTGCCCTTGATTGATGACACTTTTTCTCATTTTCTCTCTCTCTCTCCACCCGCTCCCGTTTCCTTGAATGCAGCCAGCAAACTCGGAGCTCGCTTTTTTAGGTGAACAATGCACACAACGCAGAAACGCATTTTCATCTAAAAAAAAGTTTTTCCTGGATGACGATCGACATTGGGAACTCTGGAACGAAACGGAAGGTTGTTAGTAGAGCGGAACGAGTTTTCCCCGGTGGAAAATCAAAATCGATATTTGAAATTCTTCCTGATTTGCCAGCCACCGCCGGGCTAGTATTTCTGCATACAACGTTTTACATTTTGTGATGAAGCCTTTAGCCTTTTCTAAACCTGACTCTAAATATTATCGCTTTAAATGGCACGTGGTTTCCTCCGACGGTGCGAATCTCTCACTTTTGAAATCCTCTGTGACTTGGCAGCCACTCTGGTAATCAGAAAACTAAACTTGTCTAAAAACTATATTCTGGTCTCTCTCCTCAGCTGCCAATTTTATTACCAACTTTAATTCAGTCTGACCAATAATCACCTTCACTTTATCAGCAAAGCTCTTCTAATTGACCACTCTGTATCTCACTCTCTCTCTCGGCTTTAATGTCATCTGCTACAAATTCTGCTGGTTAGTCTTTATTATTGCAAAGTTTGCCGACATCAATCAAAGGGTGGCGGTGTGCTTTTTCCAAAAGTTTATTTTACGGACATGTCGAACAAGTATTTTATTGCTTATCCCTGAACGTTATAGTATATCCTATTTGATCTTTGGGGCTACGACTTTACTTATTAGCCGTAATTCTAGATTTTTTTAGTGTGTTGGAGGATTGACTCCAGGTCATAAATTTGCTAGCAAGATAGGCACATCAAGCACCAACAAATAAACTGCGCACCTGGCTTGATTACATCGTGTTTTGTTGGGGTTCATTCAGACTTCAAGAAGGGTTTTTTTTCATGCCTACCCCGTTTTTTTCCTTTAATGTCCACTAATTCAATCCAATTTGTTGGAGTCCTTTAATGGACCGGCAATTTGTGGCAATCTAAAGTGATAGACCGTTTTTTATCTTGTGCCGAGCGAGGGAAAAAAACATATATATATACTACTGCACATCTTCAAAGATATCTTAAGGTATCACCCACACGTTCTCAGAAAAAAAATCTTGTCGCCACTCCACTCTGTTCTCTTGTGTGTATATATACGCAAGCGAATCCCAAAAAGCTTTTGACCAAAAAAGTACAAATTTTTTCGAGCGCCTTTTACAGTCAAAGTGAAACCCTCATTCATTTTCAGAGAGAGAGAGATGTTAGCCAAGCTGAAGGAAAAAAATCTAATTACGGAAAATAAAAAACAGCTGGTGCAACCAGCTTCCCGTGTTATCTCCTCCGTTCTTTTTCCTGATTATTTCGCGGAAGCGAGCTTACAGTTCACTTTAACTCAAGAGAGACAGAGAGAGAGAGAGAGAAACGGTAGAAAAAAGAGATATTACGTATCGGGATCAGGTTGGCTAGATAAGATAATCTATCGCTAATGGAATCCGCTCCAGAAAAGAAGAGAGCGAAAAAAAACCGAACATACCAATCCAATCTTATCCCAACACATACCGGTTTACTGTCAGATTTTTCCCAGAAAGAAAGATTCAAGGCAAACAAAAAAAACAACAAAAGTGTGTGGAGGCGGAGAAAGTTTTGGAGTACACAAACGTCAGTTTGGAGGGGGAATCTGTGATAATTGAGTCAATCCGGGGGATGCTCGTTCCGATTTGGTAGCCACCACCTGGCTAAAATGGGAGAATATATCTGGAGAACGTATAGGTGTAATATTTTTTTTGGAGTAAAACGGGATATTTCTTTCAGATCTCCATATATATGGGGCTCGAGAGTGTAATGACAATACACGTAATAAAAGGCAGGAATGGTGCCATGTACTAATTGAGGCAAGGCAGATGAAGAGTCGGAAAGTGAGACACGAAAATGATAACGCGGCGGCAGCTTTTTGGGGCTCGTCTCAAAACGACAGTAAAAGTTGAACAAGGGCTATTGCATTGATGATGACGAGGAATACGATGATGATGACCATCAAGTTGATGATGTTGATGGACCCAAAAAATGCTCCTGATGATGGTGGTGATGCGGTGGTGGTGGTTGGTGGTGGTGGTGATGATGAGAATGGAAAACGAAGAAACATGTCTTGTTCATTAGAGTCGAGTCCCAGTCGAGTTTGATACTGACACAAAAAGGGAGACGATACGGCGATACCGAGGTGGAATGAGCAAGACTGCCAGTCTCTCAAGAGACACGAAAAAAAAACTTGGTTGTGTGTGTGTTGTCCCTCCAGTGGTTAAATGTTGGATGATGATTAGACACTACATGACTCTGTACTTTGCGGTCACTCTCATGTCCAACTTTACGACTTGTCGCCCTCCGTCGTCCCCAAAACCAACAACCAACGTCCCTTGGATTCTCTCTCTCTCTCTCTCCTGCTGAGGAGATCCCAAGCTAATTATTTATTTCACCTCTTCATTTACCCAAAAAAACTTAGGCATACTCTGAGCTAGCCAATGTGGAGGTGTGTGTGTGTGTCGTTGTCGTGCCTTTCAAGAGAATTGTAATGGGAAAACCGCAACCAAAAGTTGGAGCAGCATTTTGTGTGCTATACACACGCTCCACCGAAGAAAACCACAGAGAGGAATTAAAGGGGCAAAATTGTCGCACATAATTCACCCTCGAATGTTTTGCCCCCATTGCATATAACTGCATACTCTTATTAACATTCTCTCAGTTTCATTCCATCCAGTCTACCTCTGTCGAGGGAAAAAGAGGGTCATTGGACGGTAATCAAAATGGTGAAACAAAATTATATTTTAGACATATATGCTTATACGTACTACCCTCTCGGTCTGTTTGTGCAGGAGGATTATTACCAAGTTGGGTCAAAAGGAAACAGTTTTACCTCCAACCAACAAGACAAATTGGGCTTTTGCGTAGGAAAATGAGAAAACCTTGTTAATTCTCGTGATGGATGGGTGACCGGGTACGACTGAGGTAGAGCGAGAGAGTGCAGTCAAGTTGAAAAGCAAATGTTGCATTTTGGATTATTTTCTCAGAAAATGCGAAATTAGATAGTCACATAAATATTATTGGGAGAAGGAAAACCAGTTGTTACTTAATAGCCTGAAATATACGGTTGTCTAGCTGTTTTTAACTCTGGGGACATGCCCATGCTTCATCCTGAAAATGAAGTGGCAAAAAGGGGGAAAATATAGCTTGTGACACTGATGACGATCATCAGGACAAGATGTGCCAATGGCAGGGGTCAATCCAATAGGATTTTATTGCCGCACCGGCTGCTGCTACTACTACTCTGCTACCCAGGTCCTAAGGACTCGGGAAAAGGGGACGGAGCGAGAATTGGAAAATGTGAAAATTATGAGAAAATGAAGAGGATTAAAAGGGTCGCTCTTTATATTTTTGTTGACCCCAACTGTACGGGAATATAGTATTAGGTGCAAATGGTGCTTCTCTCTAAAGTGGAGGCACATTCCATATATATAAATACGTTGTATATATCCAATATCTCTGCTCACATATTTCGCACACTTGCATCTCGAAGACGATTTTCGGGAGAGTGTGTGTACGCTCCCGAGAAAAGTAATAACTCTTGGGGCTGTGAATTAATCTGTCGGTGGCATCAGGTTGTCGCTAGAATCGCTAGGACGCTCTCTTTGGTCGGAGGCCTTGTGACAAGTAGATATTATTACCGCAGTTATTTTCACTTCCAGCTCCAAAGCGAATTCCCTTTTTCCTGTTGTTCAGTTTGGTGTGGTGGAGCTGGAGCCCGGGCTGGTGGTGGAGAAAAACACTGCACCACCATACCATCGCCACCGCCACCAAAGTTATTTTCCGAGGGCTAAGCTCACACTCTCGCACTCCTTCTCTCCTTTAGTCTGGAGAGGAAGGATGTATTATTATGGGGTGTTGAAAATATGACCACTCTTTCCACGAGGACAGCACCAGATGTATTTAATAGGATTTTTCGGGAGCACACAGCTTTTACTTAAAATGAGCGCGTTGTCATTGTCAAACCATGTGAGAACCAAGTTGTTCATGGAGGAGAAGGAGAAAAAAAAACGGGAAAATATGAGGCTTACACTTTGCTCCTACGGTGTCGTCATAATCATGTCAGCTTTCAGAAAAAGACGTGGCGCACACGACGCCAGAGTGGAGGTAATAGAATAAAAACTCTGAGAGCGAAAAATTATTACGAGAGGAAAAGTGCTTTCAGATATATTTTCAGCGATTTAATTTTTTTTCCTTGTCCGTACTGAAAAAAACTAGTCTGCGCTGGTGGCCACCACCACTACGCGATTAAATTTGAGGCGAGAAAACAATTTTTGAGCAAGAAAAAAAAACAAAACGCTGGAAGGATAGGATGGCACGAGATAAAATAGAACCAGCGAAAATAAAAACTCAAGGAAATGTACACCGTGTTATGCACCACGAGAATGTTTATGTACAATCGCACGTGATCCTTTAACTCCCCTCTACATTATTTCCCCGTGTGTGTACATATTCCGGAGGAGTTGAGTCATTTGAGAAGCCTCATGATGGCCCATTCTTCTTGACGGGAATGAGTCGCTGGAGACATGGCAAGAGGAAAAAGAAACTATCAACCTGCGACGAACAACCCCAGCCCGCCATTCCATCTTATTACACTCCAAATTCAATGCCAGGTCGGATGCAAAATGTGTAATCGAGTGATTTTCAACTACATTTCCCATTTTACTCTAGAAGAAAAAAAAACAGGCTTGCATACATCACGAAAAGTCGGGAGACGGGTGGTGGTGTTTTCCCCCACACCACCACCGTGTGCGATGACTGCCTCCATTTTCCTATCTGCCGACGATACGTTAACCGTACTTTATGAGTGTATACACATTTCGTAAAGTATCTTTCCGGGTAAAAAGTAAGTAATTCGGGGTAATAATGCATTTTGTGGAAGGGTATTCCCAGTTAAATCCATCCACCCAGGTCATATACGAATCCCTTATATATGCACACACACATGCTCCGTCTATACAGCTTTTTTCCAAGCTCTTCATAAAAATAATAACCTTCCTCCCTCCACCTCCCTGCGCTCATCCGCGTAAATTACCTTTTTTCACCGTTCTCACCGGGAAATGGAGAGAGAGATAGAGGAGACGACAAGGAGGGAAAAAGTCAATGGTGGAATGCAGTCTGCAGGTACATATCACATGTAGACTATATCCGATCCCTGAAGATTGGTGACAATAACGATGGAGCAGCAGCAGCAGACTTTTTTACAAGTCAAATTTTCAGTTGAGTTCTATCCTCATTTTTTATTTATGCTAGCATTATTCCCCACCGGAGGAGAGCCGGGAGAAGTCACCAAACATTTCCATTCCATTTTCCAACCATGACTCAAAAAAAGTCAGGGCAGAACAATCCGAATTCAATTTCGGGGCGAGTTGTTACAACTTTAACATCTTAATGATGCAATATACCAAAGAGCAAACAGCCATATGAAAGTCATTAACTCGAATATATAAAAAAAATCGAGTGACAGATGTGCATTTTAATTTTGGTGAAGGGATTGCATCTGGGAGCGAAACTAATACTTTGAAAGAGGAAAAAATAAATTTCAGTTCAACTTACCACTTGCTCCAGCCCGGTTTGACTGATCAATAAGTGGCTGCACGATTCTCCGTCTAGCATTGATAAACCTGTAATCCAAAAAACAAAAATCCGTTTATTCATTAATCACTCTTGAGGGCAATCATGAAGGTAATCAGGGGAGAAAAAGGGAAAGCGTCAAGCAAACAAATATATATTCTTTGAGAGAGAGAGAGAGAGGGAGTCGGCAAGCCTAATGATTATTTTTGCTTTGATTCCCTCTGATTAGCTTCCGAAAAAGGGGTGTTGTGTTGGGTATCAACGCAAATCCGATTAGAGGAGCAGCAATAGCAACACCACCACCACCACCACCCCAGGAAAAAAAGTCAGTCGCAGTCAGGTCAATCCTTCGCTTGGAAATTAAACAGTTTAGAGATGTCGGGAAAGCGGCTTAAGAGGAGGGCCTAGTCTAGTCTATCGCACGAGACGCAAAAGTGGCTGGTATGCATATCCCGTAATTTTCCCGAATTTTCAAGAAAATGACGACGCAAAACCAGGCTCGAAATTAATGCATGAGCACAACCATTATGCATGTACGCGCAAAGTAGTTTTATCTCAACTCCAACGAAACAGGGATGCCGGGGAAAATGCTTAATTTGCCATTTTACTAATCTCACATGTTTTTCCCGTTGCTCGTGTGTGTGTGTATGAGTTTGAGAAGATAACAGGAATAAATTACGCTGGTTGAATGTTATTATGTGTGAGATGTCCCCGATCCAAATATTTACGGAAAAGGATTGTGCGAAATGTAAACATGGTTGGGTGGGGTGGTGTGGTGGTGGGAGAGGAAGAAGGGAATGGCGTTTCCTGATCCATTTTGCATTCCCTCATTACTCATTGCCCAGGATTTTGAGGATTAACAAAAACAAGAGAAGTTGTATAATACAAGCGGAGGAGGAAGTACACTATTTACACGTCCGAGTACGCTCCACTGAATGAAATGATTCTGTTCTGGAATTCAATTGAATCGGCCGAGTATTGTAACTCTGTGTATTTCGTTTATTCCCTACAAAACTCCACACAACTTTCTCGGCAGTTTTGTTTTTGAGAAAGCCACAAGTGAAGGAAGGGAAAAGGGATGCAATGTCAGAGATATTATTTTTGATAGAGAGCTTACAAAAGATCGAAAGCTGAGTTTACAAATGGGTCGTCTCTGCCTGCAGAGAGCATCAGTGGATGATGGTTAGTTATAAGGGAACGGGGAAAATGTTTACGAGTTTTTGTGCCAAACAGACACAGGCAGAGCTACACAACCGAACCGGGATACCGTGGTATACCTACGCGTGCTGATAATGCTAATAATAATAATATCAAAATGTGTATCGAGAGAGGAGACAAGAGGTCCCACTGAAACATGAGTGAAAGTGGTAATAAAATGGGCACTGGAGCATACTGCAAATTGGAGACTTTTTGGGAAAATAGGAGTTTCCGAGTGTGTGTAGTGTGTGTGTGGTATGGAGTTTGGAGGAGCAGGTCTGTGTGTAGTTGTTGTACATATACATCCACAGAGGATCTCTAGGGATCATATGGAGGGATCTGCAGGAAAATCCACGGGATTGGCAACGGAATGACGGAGAGAATTCACAATCAACTCTTCCTCCTCTTCGCAGCCTAATGCACCAAAATAATGGTTACGGTCGATACAAAACAAGAAACACGCTCCGTCGTGGAGGTATTCTATACTTAAAACTTCGAGCAAACTGAGGAGGTAAACAGTCCATATTCTAAGCAGAATTTTTATACTGCATTCCCATCTAAACTAACACATTTTTGGACGTTGTTACACGACCACCCAAAGCATTACTATTATTATTTTAAAATTTACTATTTAAATTACCATTTAAAATTTAACTCCCGATATGCCGCTTACGCACCTACAGTAATACACGACATAACGAATACCAAAAAATATAGTGCTGGCGTTGAAATCAGATTTAAACTTTTGTCGAACTGAAACCTCCAAAAAAAACCGATGCAATAATAACCCCGAGTAAAAAGCTTGCAGGCAGCACGGAAATGATCCTAATTTGTACATTTCACTTGAACTGGAGCAGTGGAATAAAGCATGAATCACTGGCACCACCACCACCACCACCATTCCTGCCAACTCAACTTCCATGTACCAATTTTCACTCCGTTTTCTCCAGCTCTGCAGAAGCTGTGTGTATTTTAGTACGTAGCCTCTGTACTCCCTCCATCCCAGCATCAAAAATTGACTGCAACCGACATGCATAATGTACCTAAATTCTCCATTACCACCAGTTTCCCCAGTTAACATATTATTTTTAACCCACTCTCTCACAGTCTCCAGAAGAGTTTGAAAATAAAAATATAAAAATGCAGAGTCTAGCCCTAGCCAGTACAGTAAATGTATGGGAAGAGTGCACAAGTCAGTATTGATTTTACAATTAACAAGCCTCCGGATGAGAGCTTAATAACTATAAATGAACGGCTGAATGAACGAACGTCTTGTTGGCCCATGAATGGAGCTTTATATATTTCCAACCTCGGAGCATGTTTGCATTTGCATCATGCTTTCATCCCGCTTGACACGAGCCCGGCGGATCCCTTTCCAAAACACTCTTTAAGTTCCCCATCTTCTCAGCCTTTTCTCGGGAATTTGCCCAACTTGTGTAATTTTCTTGTGTTTCCTCCACAATTTCAAATCGGCTCATGTCTTCTACCCCGACGACGACTACTACCATTTGATCATTATGATTAGTCTCCCGACTTTTTTCCCAACCCTTTCTCACCCTCCCATTGTGTCATTATCGGAGAGAGAGAGGAATACCATTTCAATCCCATGTTACGCAATGTTACCATTTCCCTTCCCCTTTTCATACTATTACCCGATTACATTTCTAACGGAGGAGGCGGAAAATGCGTCTGAAAGAAAAAAAATCATCCTGATCCTGTTTTCCCCATTTTATATACTTTATATACTTTCTTCGTCTCTTGTCATCCAATTGATTGATGACCAAATGACGATAAAAAAAGGTGGCGAGTTTCGTCGGGAAATGTGCAGGAGCTCCTCTCCTTTCCTTTTCTCTCAAAATTACACACTGGCTGAACATCTCCAGAGTTGGAATTCTAATGGAATCTTGATTCCCGAGAAAATAGAAATAAAAAGTAATCGCATAGGAAAAAAAGGAGGAGCGCGGAGACGGAAGAGTAAAAAGCGTCGACTGAGAACGACGTGGTGGTGCTGATGATGATCATCATAAAAAATTGGTTACATATGCATCTGGATGTAGTGTCACGAGGGTGTCGTTACCCGTTAACTTTGACAGGGAGAATGCAGCAGTCCCGACACGACAACGCATTCAAATATTCAAATGGCATAAACAAAAAATAAATTGAGAATCCACGAAAAAAATACATGTATGCATATATCCTTGTGCCTCGTGTGTGTGTGTGTGGGGTCGGTAGGTAAGTAAGTAAAAAAAGCTATACATAAGAAATAAAGTTGATTGCTGTTGGGGGAGATGGGATGACGCAAAAGTGGAAATATAAGATCATGTGTAGAGGAGTCAAGTGAGAAATAATGTATGCACACACGACACACGAGCACGATACTCATCTTCATCTTTGGCAAGTTGTAAGAGCTCACTCAAGCCAGCCCATGATAATTTTGAATAGGCTTAGGGATTTCAGAAGAAAAAAACGACTCCTGCATTGTGTACTACCATGCCACGGACGCGACGACTCTGTCGACGGAAAAGTCCAATTTCCTTTAGCCTGCATAAAGCAATCTCCATCCAGCCTCCGCGCTATTTTACATTTACTCCAGAAACTTTCAATGGGATGAGAAAAGAGCCCGATTTCAATGCATAAAAAGCAACATTAGATTAAACCCAGATTCTCGGGCTGCGGAACTACCCATTTATACTCCAAATTGTGTTATGACAGGAGAGGTGCAGGGAAAGAGGGAAACATATATATTTTTTATGGTGTAATGTCCTATTCTTGTCACTCTGAAGCTCATTCCTCGACTCCGATCCAACATTTTTACGAGAAGGTATGCCTGGCGGTTGGAATTTCTGTGAAGGTTAACAATGCGTAGGGAATCATGAAACGGAATTTTTCTCTCTTTTTTCGGCAAGATTGCCCGTGAAAAGAAAGACCACGAACCAATTTCATGGATGGTCAATAGGGAGAATTGTTTGAGAGCCGGAAGAATATCCCACTCCCACCCAAACTATATGCATCTCCACACCTCTCTCTCTGGAATCACAAAATCAGACAATGTACAGTCGCAGCACGTAGATTTTTCCTGAGCTGTGGATACCCCGACAAGAAAAAAAGGAAAAACCTCGCAAAGAAAGTGACCCTCTCGCTTGCTTGGAACACCTCAAAAAGTATCGAATTGGACTTTCTTTGTCATCTGCTGGCGTAGAGAACCCCCTGAGCCGCCGGGGTAATAATGCAGGCAAGTGTCAACATGCTTCCAGTAATTTCAGCCTCTCTCCAGGATCATTTTAATGACCTTATTGTGGCCCCGTTAAATAGAGTGTCATTCCAAAATGACCCATGAAAATCGCCGGAAAAAAATATCCACCAAGACGACGCAGTTCCCCATCCCCTTCCTTTTTTTTGCTATCCTGCTGGCTAAACTATACCTTTCCCTAACGTCTCAATTTTCCCTTTTGAGCCCTCTCCTCTCCTATTGCAAACCAGGAAAAAGATGATTATAATGGATCCCCCCCAAAAAATAATACGGTTTCATGTCGTAATAATATATCCTCTTTGCACATAAAATAAACTTGTGTATTTTTTCGCCTTTTAAACCTTTTTTTTGCTGGGAATCACATTTCAGGCTTGACTTTGACACTTGCTTCGTTAAAACTTATGGAACGTGTGTGAAAGAGGAGGAAAAAAAAATGTACACCGTGGCGAGATAAGTCTATGGCGGCGACGATCCGTCTGATGATGATGTCTGATGTCTATATTGCACTGAAGCTTAGCTCATGTCTTTTTTCCCGATATATACTACTCCCTGCTCCTGCTGAGACTGCAGTTTTGGTGGGGCGGCGAGAGCGAAAAACTAAAAGACGGCGAAAATATATAAGAGGATATTATTCTATATACGTATTCATACACAAAAAGTGTATTTTCTCTGCTCAATTTCCCTAGCTCAGCAGGAAATCTCAGCAGCTAGCGACTAGTGAGCTCCTGTCATCATCCCTTTCTCAGCTCACAGTTGTCTTTCGCAGGAGAGAAGGCCAGAGACTGATAAAACTTGTGTGTTAACTTATTACTCGGACGGATTTCTCTCTCCCGAAAAAAAGACAGAAAGATACACCTTTCCGAATAACTTGTGAGGAAAAGGGCTCGACCTTGACGGATAGTTGGGAATGAATTGGCTCATTTTTTCAAATTGGGATGGGACAAAGTAATGAGTTGTATATATATGCGTATTGTTTCCGCTCGGATTCTCTTGTTGATCAATAACAATAACAGTCCAGAAACTGCGTATAACACGACGTGAATTCAAAGGATTTTTTTTAGCTCATCCCGGTTTCTGGGAAATGAAAAAGTGGGAGAATGAGTGAAATCCTGGAAAAGTAAAATCGGAAGAAAAGTCATTAGCCGGGGACAAGTTGAATTCTTTCCGAATAAATTGTGAGGAAAAGGGCTCGACCTTGACGGATAGTTGGGAATGAATTGGCTCATTTTTTCAAATTGGGATGGGACATAGTAATGAGTTGAACATATACGCGTATTGTCTCCGCTCGAATTCTCTTGTTGATCAATAACAATAACAGTCCAGAAACTGCGTATAACACGACGTGAATTCAAAGGATTTTTTTATAGCTCATCCCGGTTTCTGGGAAATGAAAAAGTGGGAGAATGAGTGAAATCCTGGAAAAGTAAAATCGGAAGAAAAGTCATTAGCCGGGGACAAGTTGAATGATATACATAAGAATATAAAAGGAGTAGTGGAGAAATTGAGGTTGGCTCTACATAGTTGCTCTCTCAAGTTCAGTTGTATTTTCGCTAAGACCCATCCTCTCGCTGTTGTCGAATGAGAAAAGATATTTTTAATGGACCAACTTTTATCAGGATCCTCCTGGTTGCTTCCCCAAGAGTAGTTTTTTCCCGTTGTTACTTTACTGGTGTCTCGTAACTCTAGTAAGAATCGAACGAGACGCATAAAAAAACTTTCTCTGAGGGAGCCACCCGCTTTTTAGAAAATAAGTAGAAAAGTAGTTGAATATAAGTTTTTGTGTAGAACTGATATGTTCCGTTTAGACTTTGTCTCCCCTTCCCTTCCTCCTTCTCCTTCTTCTTCTTCCACTTACTTAAGAGTTTTTGAGACGGGAGAGAGCGCCGGGAGTGAAAGAGTGACAGCACTCATTTTTCACTGGGCCAAAACACTAAGTGAGTGAAGAGCGAAGAGACGACGACGCTGGAAGAAGAAACTAAAAATGAAAGCCGCCGGCAACCACCACTACCGCACCACCAACACACAGCCACCAGAGAAACTCGCTCGCATTTTGTGTTTGCGAGGGAGGAAACCCAGAAAATCTTGTAGCAGAACTATCAGAGTCGTCATCATTGTCGTACCATCATCATCATCATCATCATCGCCACCAGTTTCAAGTTCACTTTGGCTGGAAGAAAAAACGAGTTTTATATATGAAAAAGGTCTATCCGTTGCTGTTTCGTGATAATAATAGGCTTCTCTCTGGGTTGATGATGAGCTTTCCGGATGAAATTGGACGAAGAATGGATCACAGAGAGGATGGATGATAGTGGAGCAGCGGAGTGAGTGTGTGTATTCGATAGTGATGAAGAAAGAAGATGAGATGAGATAGAAAGAGGCAATGAATCAACTTGTCACACCAAATGCATACACGACTCTCCGACACATCCCAAATGTCCCCGGTGACCAAAAACGAGCGAGTGGAACCATGTCACCATTTTCCCCATCTTTTATATGCCCCCTAAAATTCTCCACTACGGTATTTGCCTATATATGGACTTTTTTTTACGGAATTGCAAAGTTGTTGGGTATTGTTATATCTATTTATGAGCCTGCATCACCACCATCATCATCAAGTTGAAAATGAGTTTTTTGGGCTTTTTCTTTTTCCTCTTTTTCAGATATGAAAGTTTTACGAAAGAAGAAAAAGAAGAAACTCATATCTTTAGGAGCTGTTTTTTTCGGAATGCACAGTTTCTTCTTTTTTAACCTTGGTAAGAAGTAAAAGGAAACTTGTCTCCGAGGCTGACAACTTAAGATAATAACCAGCGAGTTTGGGAAACAAGGGCGAAAAGCGGCAGCTATCCCATCTGAAAAAAATATATATTTATTTCTCCTCTGCATTGCATCACATCACACACCCACATCATATCGTTCCACTATCATGTTCATCATATCCTGATGATATCGTGAAAATAGGCAAATTGTATATATGTTTCGCTAGCTCCTCCACAGGATTTCATTTGTCACCGTGCGAAATGTGAAGTGAGGAGGAAAAAAATGAGATTTATGTTGTGACCACAATAACATATAACACACACAGGGACGAACACACACAAAATTAAGGCTTTATGAAGGGAAAAAATATTTTTTTTACATTCTGCCTTGTGTTCCTGTTCACACGTTTCTGTCCCTACCTCTCCGGGAGGAAAACACACGTAATTTGAAAAAAAAATATATAGTTAATTTTTGAAAACAAAGTGGAGCATGCGACACGGAGAGGAGAGCGACGACAGACGACTTTCCAATAGTAAAATATATATATATATATTTTGGGGACCTCGAGAAACAAGTGGGAAAAAATGGATAAAGGGAGAAAAGAAGAAGAATGAGTAAAACAAGAAATATTGCCCCCTTCTCCACATGTCCTCATAAATCTCATCAACACCAACACACGTACGTACATATTGGTGGACCGTTTTTTGTAGCCACCACACAGCACACTACTACGGCTAAAAATGTGATAAGAAGAAGAATGAGTAAAAACAAGAAATATTGCCCCCTTCTCCACATGTCCTCATAAATCTCATCAACACCAACACACGTACGTACATATTGGTGGACCGTTTTTTTGTAGCCACCACAGCACACTACTACGGCTAAAAATGTGAAACTTTTTTCTTCTCTTCATTTTTCCCCATTTTTTGGAAGAAAAAAATATATATGTAATAATACCGTGGTGGTGGATAATATGGCACTGCCTTCTAGAATTCATATTAGCCAACAAACCAGAGGAAAAAATACATAAATTGCAATAAATGTGATCTGACAAGTGTCTGGTTGCATTCCAGGGAATCCAGTCTTAGCAGGCTTGCATATAAACGTTAAAAGTTAGTCTTGCTGCACTGTATGAATGTGTGAGCAAGCAGGTGGCACCAAATAGCATACAATTTCTGCTTTTTTTGCAATTAGACTTGTTCTTAACATATTGTATTAATTGTTTGCATTTTGTAATGTAAAAATGTCGTGGTTGTGGTCACTGAACACAAGGATAATAATAATATGACCCCAGTGATATTTATGATATCACCTTTCCTAATCCTTTCTGACTGGTTCAGAGTTGGAGTCGAGATGATGATGATGATGATGATGCAATGAGAGCTTTAAAAACTTGAATCGGAGCTTGAATCACGTATAGGGAATTTTACGTAGAAAAAAAATAACTCCGTATCGCGAGATTCATTTACCACCTGAGAAGGGATGGCGCCAAGGGTCACACCAGGCGGTCCTCTTGCCACCAACAAAGTCAAGGTGTTTATTCCTTTATAATTACCTACGAATTTAATACACAACGAGCTATCATGAATTGCTTTTGCTAGCAAACCCTATGCACACTACCATATAGTTTTTTTCCGCCTCAGAAACCACGGGGCGCTTCGGTTGGAAAAAAATCTCCACTTGGATCTTGTTCCCCGTCTGCTGTTTCATATAGTTTCATAATAATAATATTCTTCAGTGTAAAGAGTTACGTTTTGAACTTTTTCGCAGGGAAACCTGGTCATGAATACATAAACATATATGTTTTTTCCTCGTATTTTGTGTACCTCCAGGCGAACAGCAAAACTTTTATTTATAGGTATCACAACCCAAAGGCAAGATGAGGAAAAGTCAGCAGGAGGTTTTGAAAACGGCATGGCCGTAGTCGTTCGTCCGTCCTTTTTTTATTTTATTTTTCTTGGCAGAGGAAACAGGTTCAAGTTTTGAAGCCCACAAGTCTACCGTCAACTTTAGCAAAGCAACAAAACTTTATATATTTTTTTGTTTCTGCAGCAAAACAATAGACCGGACTGGAGCTATATTTGTGTGACGTGTCCATTGGAATGCCATAATATTATATTCCCAAAAAAAAGTTTTTCTTTTTGCACACTCAGATTTTTGAATGATACCTGCTCGGTCGTATGGCTGCAATGCATGTAAAAAAAGTTGAGAGCAGTAATAATCATAATCATTAATTCGACCCAAGTCTCCCTTTTGTGTTACTTCAGAGAGAGAGAGAGAGAGAGAGAGAGAGAGAGAGAGAGAGAGAGAGAAGTGATTCAAAGTATGCACATACATTAACTCAGAGGCTGACTGACTGTTGTCTCTCTCCCCGCCACACTGGGAGTTGTGCGGGAGCAGAGAAAAGAGCAAAAAGCCTGTGGAGCAAACTTCTCTCTCTCTCTCTCTCCGCAGAGTGGAAACTGATATGAGAGGAGGAAATTTGAGGAGCCAAAACCCAGTAAAGTTTTTAGTATCCAGAGAAAACGGGCTAATACGAACTCCGTACTCTTTTGTGCCGGGGAAAATGGGGAATACAATTCTAATGACATTAGTCCATTGTTCGAAATCCCATTCTTCCATTAGCAGGCAAGCAGCAGTAGTGACGGGAAGAGAGAAAAAAAACTTATTTGCAAAAGGGAAACACTACTACTGCCACTGCTGCTGCTGCAGTGCATAGTCTGTAATGTAATGTAATAATGGCATTAGCACCACACACGAATATAATCTGGAAATCTGTATTGTGTGCACTTCCACGATAATCACGGACTTGAAAATTGTATTCAAGCTGAACATTAAACAAAGTGCATTGTCACCCCCGTGTCTTGTGGCTCCAAATGTTTGCTTTTCATTTTCAATGAGCAGAGCGGAGCAGAGGAGAGGAGAGCAGTAGTGGTGCACAATGGGGTGAATGTGAGATGGGCTGGGTGAAATGTGATTGTCAGAATGGATATGGATATCACATGCATACATTATTTGCCAAATACATCACTACTCACTTTCCTCTCGCTAATATAGCGTAACATTATGTAATTTGATAGGGGTGCACAATGACATTCGGATCCCGGGCTAATACTATTATCGTATTACGGTACTTCTACTACTACTCCAGCAAAATGTGCTCAACAAAGAAACTTTTATAATACTTACATATATATTTTTGTTGGAAAATGTAAGTTTTTTTTGCTCCTTTACTCCGAGATACCCTTTCCCATTGTTGTCCTGTAATATGATGAGGAACTGCACAATATATAGCGTTGTACAATTCGCTTATTAGCAGCATCGTGGTGAAGGAAGTGTAGCTGGAAATCCTATGCACACACAGCTCCAACAACTCCAACCCATCTCGTGTTTCTTCTCGTTAAAGTGGCGTGAATAATGAACACATCAAGTTTGTGAATTGAGCAAGAGACAGAATCAAGGGAAATCCAGGTGGAACTAGATGTATATAAATACTCCCCATTGATAAAAAAAATATATAAATTGTGGGGAGCTTGATTGGGGATGGAGAACAGCAGAAGTTGGGATGCCCACCACCGGCTCGCAGTTTGTGTTGCACAGCAGCGTCATTTCGCAGTCCAGGCCAATATTTTTTTTAAAACAACATAATTATTTTTGGAGCAATGCAGTGTGTTAGTGTGTATTTGTATTTGCATTCATGAATACTATGAATCATGTCTCCATTCCATGCTCCACTCCAATTGAGTTTAGAACTGGACCCAGTGGGATGTCCTACACACTAGCAACATGTTTTTTGTCCTCTTTTCATACAATTTTTTCTCGAATATACAGAAAACCGGACCACCTCCTGTGCTATTTTTGAATCAATCACCTGGCCCAAGGAAAAGGAAGAGAAAAGGGAATTTTCTCTGAAAAAGACACAAGGAAGCACACACCATCACCATCGTCATATCATGATAGTAGTCGTGAAAAGAGAAAATGGTAAAAACCTTTCTTCTCCGCTTTCTGACAACTGTACAACACTCATCGTCGTCAGTGTTGCCATCAGTTGAAAAAGAAATTACTCTGGGAAAAAAACATTTGACGGGAAAAGGGAGAGCCCGGTTTTTGGTGGTGGTGCACACGACTTTTTCCTTGTACAACTTTTATTTACGCTTCGCTTTGTTCACAACAACAAGGAACAACTTTTGGGGAAAATGGAGAATGAATACATGGGTTTTTGTGTCTGTCTTCCAATTTTTTTCCGGGTTTGTCTCCCTGGCTGTGTGCAGATGGATGGAGCATGCATGCAAGAATGAGGTGAGCTGAAGCATAATTTTTTTTCTCACAATTTTCCCTGA